>LGRX02002481.1:0-47817 GCA_001247695.2 Cymbomonas tetramitiformis
GAGCATGGGCAGTCCGAGCACAAAGCACAAAGCCTGGACAGTCCGAGCACAGGGCACAGAGTATGGGCACTCCGAGCAAAGAGCACAGAGCACGGAGCATGGATAGTCTGAGCACAGAGCACAATGCACAGAGCATGGGCAAACCGAGCACGGAGCACTGAGCACAGAGCACAGAGCTTGGACAGTCCGGGCACAGAGTACAATGCACAAAGCATGGGCAGTCCGAGCGCAAAGCACAGTGCACAAAGCACAGAGCATGGATCCCAGCACAGAGCACAGAGCACAGAGCACAGACCATGAACAGTCCAAGCGCAGAGCACAAAGCACAGCGCACATGGCAAAGAGCTCAAAGCATGGGCAGCCCAAGCACAGAGCACAAGAGGCGCGCAGCACGGCACCGATGGGATGAGGCCACAGATGAGATTTACATGATCACACTGTCTGGCAAGGAGGTAAGGATACCCAAGCCTGCTGACCGTCTTGCGTTGGTCAAGGAGTACCACTCCAGAACTGGCCACTGGGGAATAAGGCGCACGCAGCATCTTCTGTGGCAGCGTCATTGGTGGGCCGACCCGAAGAAGGACGTGGAGGCAGTGGTCACTCAGTGCGAGACCTGCCAGCGCGTGAAGACTCACTACGCGAGAGAGGAGGCGTGTTTGTCCCCTCTGGAGATCGTGTCGTTCATGTATCGTTGGTCGCTGGACTTGGCATGGCCGTCGAGGAGGACAACCAAGGCTGGTAACAATAGGGTGCTCATCATGACCGAGCACTACACCAGATTCATAGTCTGTGTGCCTATCCCGAACAAGGAGGCAAGCACCATTGCGGCAGCATTTCGCAGTCATGTGCTGGCCTTATTTGGCGCACCAGCAGAGTGCTTGGTTGATGGAGGCAAAGAGTTCGAGGGTGAGTTCGAGCAGCTATGCAGGGACTGTCTGATAGACAGGAGGGTCACCTCGCCAGACTCGCCAGAAGGCAACGGTCTTACCGAGCGAGTGGTGCGCACAATGAAGTTTTGCTTTAAGAAGATTGCCTTGGAGAAGGGCCTCGATTATGAGTGGGATGAACAACTTTGGCCACTCGTGCTGAGTTACAACGCAGCACGCCAAGAGTCCACAGGAGTGGCGCCGTTTACCTTGCTGTTTGCCCAAGAGGCAGTGGTGCCGCCAGATCTGAAGCAGGCGCCCAGCATGGATTTCAGTCAAGAGGTCATTGATGACAAGGACGCCCGAATGAAGGACCTCCTCCTGAGAGCACAGGTAGTGAGGCGGTTGATGGTGCATGCTGGCTGCAGCCTGGAGGTTGCGCAGCATCGTGATACTTTACATTATGAAGGGAGAAGGGGTGGGGGCTATGAGCCTAAGCCACACCAGTTTAAAGTGGGGGACTTCGTCTACATTAGACAGAAGCCTCGCAGCGGCATGGAAGTCGCAACCAAGTCCGCCATCCTGAAGCTGGTCAAGATACAGCGAGATGGTGTTGTGGTGCTCGAGGACGCCACCAAGTTAAGAGAGAAGAGCACTGTTCAGAGCATCGCGCCATGTCACCTGCAGGTGAAGGACCAGTATGACTGTAGTGCAGCCGTGCCCAGCAGACATCTTGCATGTGAAGTGTGCAGGAAGACTGATGGAGAAGCAGACATGTTGTTGTGCGACGCGTGCAACAAGGGGTACCATTTGTGGTGTCTTACCCCAGCATTGAATGAAGTACCAGAAGGCGAGTGGCTATGTCCTAGGTGCTCAGGCACGAGGATGCAAGCTGCTAACGCTGAGGTGCAGGCCCAGGAGACCAAGAGCTCTTGTGTCCTGGAGGACAGATTGGGGATGAAGGAGCAGCAATTGAACGAGAAGCTATCCTCGGACATGCGCCTGCTGCCAGCAGACGTGGGTCCTCGTCGTGTGGTGAAGGGAGATAAGTTTCAGCCATGGCATGCTATCTCGTCAAGGGAGATGCTGCTGGAAGAGAAGGACATGTTCCTCTACATGCCAGATCAGATTGATTGGGGCAGACAGGACAAGCTCTCAGAGGCTGTGCAGATCTTCATGCCAGGGCACTGGAATGAGGGACATCGCACCGTGCTGAGCAAGAAGTATCGAGAACAAAAAGCAATGACAAGGCAACTGAGGGATGCACCTCGGGTGCCTGCTTTGGCTGAAGAAGAAGTTGAAAAACGAGGAGAAGTGAGACATATGACCAGGGCTCAGGTGCGCGAGGCTAGCGCACTGCAGTGGGGGCTTGAGCTGGTTATCACAGTGCCCTCCGAGGTGAGGCGCTTGGCGACAGAGGTGGACTGGAAGTCCATCGATGGCGTGTGGGACCCATGGGCAGGTACTGGGGTCATCAGTGAGGTGATGGTGGAGCAATGGCCTCAGTTGAGATTTATGAATAATGACTGGAACTCTCAGCTGGGTTGGTCTGAGGCGCATGATGCACTTCAGCCAGGCAACTATCGCATATTATGGAAGGAGAAGTATGGCGTCTGTGATGCCGTGGTGACTTCGCCCTGGTTTGCAGCGTTGGATATCGCGTTTCCATTGGCAGTTATGGCCAGCCGTGTAGTGGCATGCGTGCATGTTCCCTCTTACTATTTGACAGATATGACCGAGAGCAGAGCCGCGTACTTCAGACGATTGAGTCAGTCTGGGCGCTTGCATGTGATTGGGCATCTGGAACATGGACCTATTGGCCGCAGGTGTATGTGGGTCTTGGTGTTTAAGAACCCGCTGGTCAGAGCCAGAATGTTACAGGGTGGAGAAGGTGAAGGCATTGGTATGTTCACTTTCAGTTTGGGCAAGTTCATGGCAGATGGTGATACGACTCAGTATGCTGAACAAGCCCATATTTGAGTCTGTGCTACTGCAGGCAGCAGCTACAGATGGGGGATGTTGGAAATTTGGGCTTGCATATAAGAGCTCAGCGTTCGATCTCAGAATTTCAAAAAATTTATAGCTCTACGATCTTGTGCTGTGTTAAGACTGCCTGGATAATTACCGACACGAGTGAATGTTGAAGATGAGTTTACGATTACCCGCGAGTGTTAAGATTGCTCGGGTCCGACAGTATTCGTCCCATCATGTGCACGCGTTTGCGACAGCTGTAACAAACGCCGGCTTCTCATGGTACCGCGCCGGGTTTGTCCAGCTGGTGACAGTCGTGACAGATATGACAAGTATGACAGACCTCATGTAGGATGACTGCTCGAGAGGTGTAGACCTGCCAGAGAAGATAATTATGGTCATTATCGGGTGACCACGAAGTGATAAGGTGATATGACAGTTACTACTTTGCCGCTGACGTGTCAATCAGAATGTGGTGAACGGTAACATTGTTAAAGCTGGCATGGAATAATGACTTTCCATTGGCTAGATGAAGATTTCAGGGCGGAAGCCTGTTACAGTTTTTGGAGATGTGACAGAGAATTGAGAAATTTGTTGGAAATTTGGGCTTGCATATAAGAGCTCAGCGTTCGATCTCAGAATTTCAAAAATTTGTAGCTCTACGATCTTGTGCTGTGTTAAGACTGCCTGGATAATTACCGACACGAGTGAATGTTGAAGATGAGTTTACGATTACCCGCGAGTGTTAAGATTGCTCGGGTCCGACAGTATTCGTCCCATCATGTGCACGCGTTTGCGACAAGACCATGAACAGTCCGAGCGCAGAGCACAAAGCAAAAAGCACAGAGCACAGAGCATAGGCAGTCCGAGCACAGAGCAATGAGCACAGAGCACAGAGCACAGAGCACAGAGCATGGGCAGTCCGAGCACATGAGCAAAGCTCAGAAAGCACAGACCATGCTTGGGCCGTGCAAGCACAGACCACAGAGCACACAGCACACAGCACAGAGCATGGGCAGTCCGAGCACAGCAGAGCACAGAGCATAGAGCAAAGCTCACAGAGCACGAGATCATGGGCAGTCCGAGCCCCGGAGCACAGAGCACGGGAGCAAGAGCACGGAGAGCACACAGCACAGGCGAGCATGGGCAGTCCGAGCACAAAAACACGAGCACGAGAGCACGAGCACGAGCAAAAGCTCATAGAGCACAGACCATTCAGGCCGTCAAGCACGAGCACGAGCACGAGCACACGGCCACGAGGCATGGCCAGTCCGAGCACGCGAGCACGGGGCATAGAGCACAGCTCACAGAGCACAGGCATGGGCAGTCCAAACTGCAAGAGCACGAGCACGAGGCACGAGCACGACGCACGGACCATGAGGCCGAGAGCACGAGCGCAGACCATGAACAGTCCGAGAGGCGCGGAGACGCGAGGGAAACACGAGCACGAGTACAGAGCACAGAGCACAGAGCACAGAGCACAGAGCAGAGTGCTGGCCCGACTCGATATCGATCCGCGATCCGATAGCTCGAGTATGCTCATGAGACATTTGTGAGATAGAAATGCATATATAGGAGGAACGGGGGAAGAGCTCGGCCTGCTATTAAAACTAAGAAAAATGTCTTCGGACGTGCACCTAAATCTGGCACTGACCCAGTGATATAATATAAAAAGAAATATGTACCTTTACATAGCTCTCCCAAAAAGACATGAAATAACATACAGAGTGGCCCTGACCCACGAGTGTGTAGCATAGTGCCCCAGGCACACTGCCACTGACGTGTCAGTCAGAGAATGTGATATAGTAACATCATTAAAGCTGGCAGAGAATAGTAGCATTCTATTGGTAGATGAAGATTTCGGAGCGGAGACCTGTTACAGTTATGCACAAATGTGACCTTGACTTGAGATAAGTAGTCTCTGACCGAGGGTCAGAGCCAGTGGACTCATTATTGTTTTGCTTTCGCAAGTGCTAGGTGTCTGTTGGCGTCCCTAATGCTTGACTGCTAAGACAGCTCTGCTCATGTTTTATACAATAATTCGTATTTTGGTGGTTTTGTTATGATTTATTGATAGATATTATGCTGTTCTTTTCATTCTTTTTCATGTGAGAAATTTGGGCGTGCATATGAGAGCCTTGCATGTCATCTCAGAATATCAGAATTTCAAAACGATTGTAGCTCTACGATCACTTGCTATGCTGGAGTATGCACTGATATATTACGAACCTATGTGTATGTTGAGACCGTGCCAGACAGATACATATGTGCTTGAGTACCATGTGGGACTATTAGCATTTGTCCCATCGTATGCACGCGTTTGCGACAGCGGTGCCACAGCACTTCGATGATGGGCACGTGATGTATCAGGTATAGAATCCCACACGTGATTTAAGCGTAGATGGTAGAGCCTACAATTTCGTCACCGCGATATGGAATTTATGTAGACTATGCGGTTAGTTGCTATACTACGTATTACAATGTGGTGTCCGATTTGTTGAGTCCGCGTTCACGATGCAGGTGAATCCGCACTTCAAAGAGTTCACGGCACTAGATGCTATGGAGGGCACTTCTAGTACGGATTGGGCTGCTCGCTCATCGGAAACATATACCAAAGAGCAAATCGAGACCGCAGATCGATGGCAACGGGCGCAAGCGGTAGATGCTGTGCGCCCCGAAGTTGTGAGAGTGGATATATCACAATTGAATCAAGGACACTCTTTCGTATTGCGCGCGGTGTTGGAGCATGACACTTGGCAGCTTGCGGGTACTTCGGCCGTCAAATCTTTCCTAGGGATAGTGAACGGCACTGCGGGTTCTGGCAAGACTTGGTTGATACGAGCGATAAAACAAGAGCTCGGTGACGCGTGTATCGTATTGGCGCCCACCGGTGCGGCCGCTGATAACATTGGGGGCGCGACATACCAGTCCAAGATTCCCGTGCCGCGAACGAAGGTAGATCGCGATGCTATTCGTGTTTGTGGTGCACGCTTGAAACAATTTGTTGCGGATTTTGATGGCAAGAGATGGGTCATTATTGATGAAATGAGCATGGTTGGACGTCGGTCACTGGGACACATTGATGAGCTGCTTAAGCAGGCCACGAGGGACGATGATTCATTGTTTGGCGGATTGAACGTCATTTTGGTGGGAGACCACGGGCAGTTGCCGCCCGTGAAGGACGCGCGCGTCTTTGATGAGGCCGGCGTACGCCATCGGGGCCGTCATCTACACCGTGCCTCCAAGTGGTCATTGCGCGGGCTCGAGGCTTATGAGCAGATGCACGAGGAAGGTCACGTTTTCTTTTTGGAGAAGGTGGAGCGCATAGACATTGCCGGTTTGGATCACATGGGCGCCGAGCAATGTGAGTGGTTTCGAGCGTTTCGGTTGCGTGTGCGCGATGGCACGGCAACCCATGATGACTACACCTACTTGAAGGGACTGATGGATGCACAAGGCGCCAGTGAGGCGACTTTGAACACCCTACAAAATAAGGATTATTCCAAGGGCTTGGACCGTCGGCTTGGAACCCCATAGGACCCGGTAGGACAGGTATGTGTTTGAGAGGCGTTGGCGTTAACACTGGGAATTCCAAGGGCTTGGACAGCAAATGTCCAGGTCCAAGCCCCGTCCAAGCCGCGGTCCAAGGGCTTGGACCTGGACATTTGCTATCCAAGCCCTTGGAAACCCCTTGGAATTTACATAAAATTCCAATCGGCTTCCAAGCCGTTGGACCGTCGGTTTGGAATACCGTAGGACCCGTCTGGACCGTCGGCTTGGAACCCCGTAGGACCTGTTATGATTGATGATTCCAATGGGGTTCCGGCGGCCTGGACGCGGCTTGGACCAAATAATAACGACATTCCAAACGGGTTCCAGCGGCTCGGCAACAGCTTGGAACGCATTAGGACCCGTCTGGACCGTCGGCTTGGAACCCCGTAGGACCTGTTATGATTGATGATTCCAAAGGGGTTCCGGCGGCCTGGACGCGGCTTGGACCAAATAATAACGACATTCCAAACGGGTTCCAGCGGCTCGGCAACAGCTTGGAACGCATTAGGACCCGTTTGGACCGTCGGCTTGGAACCCCGTAGGACCTGTTATGATTGATGATTCCAAAGGGGTTCCGGCGGCCTGGACGCGGCTTGGACCATATAATAACGACAATCCAAACGGGTTCCAGCGGCTTGGTCATAACTTGGAACGCGTTAGGACCCGTTTGGACCATCGGCTTGGAACCCGGTAGGACATATTATGATTAATGATTCCAAAGGGGTTCCGGCGGCCTGGACGCGGCTTGGACCATATAATGACGACATTCCAAACGGGTTCCAACCGTTTGGACTGCATTAGGAACCGTTTGGACGTCGGCTTGGAACTCAATGGGACCTTTTATAGTGGTTATTTACAAAAATGTTCCAGCCACCCGGAACTACGGTTCCAACCGTAAGGACCGGTATAGGTCCATCCGCTTGGAACTATGGTTCCAATCTGTTTTTGTTCTATATACATACAAACAGGTATCAAGGGCTTGGAACCATTGGTCCACGAGCTTGCTATTATGCATATGCAGTACAAAGGTGCTATTGATATGTATTGCTGTTTGAAATATTTACACAAAGAATCGTAAAGGTTCTCTATTGCTCTATTGTCTGGGCTCTAACAAGCTCTATATTCTGACAAAAATAGCAGTCATGCTGCCGCATCCTCCTCATCATCCTCATCTTCTTTTTCCTCATCCTCATCCTCGTCATCATCTTTCTCATCACCCTCCTTTTCGTCGACGACCTCCTCACCCTTTTTCTCTTCCTCCTCTTTCTTTTGCTGCTTGCTGCTTCCTTCAGGAGCAGCAGCTTTCCTTTTCTTGCCGAAGTCGACGTTCTTATCGGTTTGCACCGTGCTGTTTCTTACATATTTTGTGGGGATCCTGCGGAGTACAGACGGCGGGAACGGTCAGTCCAAGGGCTTGGAACGGCCCGTCCAAACCTGGGACGGTGTGGTTTGCGTAAAACAACACATACGCGTAAGTAAATGGAAAATAGTAAAACAATGGGTAGGGACTAACCAGACAGTGGGCTTGTTTTTTACGGCGGGGACAATAGAGGAGTCGTCGTGGGCGAGGTCCTCGCCCTTGATCTTTGCCTCCTTGCCCATTTTCTTTTTTAAAAGTTTGATGCCCTCCGCATGGTGGGAGAGCATGCGGAAGACGTAGTCTTCTTCGTCCTTTATTGCGTAGAGGGTTACCTCCACGCAGTCCTTGGGCACGACAAGTCCCTTAAGACTTGCCATGCCCGTTGGGCCCTCCCCCACCACGTCTAACAAACCGCGCGCGATGCAAAACTTTGAGATGTTCGTGAAGGAATCCGTGTCCGCTGGCGGCCGCGACTTGTGCCCCTTCTGGGCACCGTGGAATATTTCGACGAAGCGACCGCTGGTGAGCTTACCATCTTCTTCGCTCTCGGTCAACGGTTCCTGTATATTCGAAACGAAAGACACAACAATATGTCAGTCACGGGTGGAACGGTGGTTCCAAAGGCTTGGACGATATTTAAAAAACGGTTCCAAAGGAGTTCCAAAGGGGTTCCAAAATAGTTCCAAACGCTGGGAATAGGCCCGTGCTCGTGCGTGAAATAAAGTTACTTAAAGAAACCCGTGGACTCACAGTTCCAGTTGTTTGGAACCACGGTTCCAGCGGCAGTACACACCTTTTGCTTTTGCGGAGGGGGCTCCTCCACCTTGACTTTCTTCTCTTCTTCTTCGCCTTGTCCATCGTCTGGGATGGACTCCTTTGTCCATCCATTGATAGATTTTACGGCATCATAGAGCGGCCCCGACTTCGGACGCCCAGCCTCCTGGAAGTTGAGGATCGCCTCGGTCTCAGCAGCGGTGATCAAGGACTCGGCTCTTCCAAATAATCGGAAGCCCCTTGCGGGGCCTTCGTAGCGCGCGAAGTACCCGTCCGGAAATTGTTTGGTGAACTTCTGTTTCCAGCGTCCTTCTGTGGCCTTGGTATTTTTCAAATACGCTAAGCGGCTGGTCAGGTACATGCTCACTTGGCGTTTCGGGACAGACGGCGTGACCGCGTGAATCTCCTCGATAACATCGCGGACTAAGGAGCTTTTTAATCGCGAGGAGGTGGCTCCCACCGGTATGTCGCCTTTCTCCATTCTCTTCTCGATAATGTCCCGGCCATGCGAACGCATGTCGTTGATGTCGTCTTGCGTGGGGCCAGCAACCCCGCCAGCTGTCTGCATTACTACTGCGGCGGGGGGATTTGAAGACTGCGGATGAGAGGAGAGACGTTGCTCCATCTCCGCGATTCTTGCCATTAGAGCGCGGGTGGTGGAGTCTTTCGTATCGGTCAAAGCAGATTGCCGCGGCGACCTGTCCAGCAGCTTTTTCTTTACAGTTTGTTTTGGCGGTGGGGTCTTCCTATCGCTTCTCCTTAGTAGTCGTGTCATTTTTCTACGGTGTGGGTTTTCTGCGGTACGGCTTGAATACGGTGGTGTGCTGCAAAGAGTTTGACTCTCTTTTAACGCACAACGGCCGCAACGGCCGCAAATCTGTTCCAAGGCAGGTCCGGCGGCTTGGTGCATTGGTCCGAGCGACTGGATCGCGTTATCGCGCTCTTTTACGAAATTTTGAATTTCGAGCGGACCTGCGACTGCTGTCACCTCTGTCCTCCGTCGACGGGTATGACATTGCAATCGCTGCCGTGTTTTCCATCTTGACTTATCGATAGTCCAGATGGTAAGCCGTCGCTCTTCATAGCTCGCGGTCATGGGTTCGAATCCCATTAAAGGTTTACGGTGGACAGCTGGGATGTGCGCACATCCCTCCTGTTCACTGTATCACCTTTAGCCATTTTGAGTTTCGATTTCTGGAAAAATCGAACGGTCTTCGTTAATTTACCAGCCGATTACTTGTGCATGTGCACTATAGGAACCCTTAGATGTTTCATTTTGACTACCAGAAAAATCTGACGGTCTTCGTTAATTCCACACCCTCGGATCGGGTCGATAGCAAAAAAACGCCGACGTTCACGGGACTGTTCCTTTTTTGGAGCAAATCCTTCTACAGAATTCGTCGCAGCTCTATTTTTAGAAATTTCCCGTAAGATGTGCATAATTGACGGTAGAAAACAAATTTTCTGCATTTTTCACGTCGCTGCATATCAAAAACATCGGGGCCAAACATATGTCCACTTTTCAAAAAAACAGAAAATTTTCCGAAATTTTGTTTTTTGGGCTTTTTACACAAAAAACAGCCAAGTGTTAAGCTTTGAAATAAGAGGCTTCACTTTGGAATTCCAGGGGCATGGAATTTCTCAAGTGGGAGCAAATGTCCCATTCCAATGGACTTCCAAGGGCTTGGATAAACCCCCAGAAGTGGACCTAGTCGATTTTTACCAAAAAAATTCCATGCCATTGGTTTGGGTGAGCCAACCCGTTGGAATATTGGTCCTTAGGTGATTTTTGCAATCCTCAAAACGTTCTAAAAAACTTTGTGAGGTTCCAATGCTTCACTTTGGAATTCCAGAGGCATGGAATTTTTCAAGTGGGAGCAAATGTCCAGTTCCAATGGACTTCCAAGCCTCTGGATTAATCCCCAGAAGTGGACCTAGTCGATTTTTAAGATGGCTTTTCCAAACCGATGGACACCGTAATCCCTGGCCTGTCCGGGCGCCCGGATTGTGCCTAAAAACGTAGAAACCCTGATATAAAGGTGACAAACCGGACTTTTGCCGAATGTTGAAGGTATTTAATTCCGACCGCCCGGAACCACGTTCCCACGCGCCGGACTATTGGTCCGGGCGCCCGGAATGCATCTGAATACCTTACAAGTCCGGTCAGACAACTCACACTTCTTACATGGATTCGCAGGAATAATGGCTAGGCAAAGGCGTGGACTAGCTCGAAACGAGAACGCGGAAGGCACTCCATGCCCATGCGATCAATGCAGACTCCGATTTTGCTACTCCAAAAGACAGATTAAGCGGCATTTGGTCCTACATCCGCCCGTCGCACGCCTCTCCAATGACCGAGATCATGAAGAAAACGACTCTCTTGACGGTGCCGAAAGTGTGAATGATGACGGTGAGACGGATCCACCATCAGAGACGGACGAAGAGGAAGAACACGAGGATGACACATATCTTCATGACCATGCCGAACGGATGCTCCGGAAGATCCGTGAAAACTTCTTCAGCCCGATTGAGTATGCCTCGTCCGACTCGGTGAGTTCTAAATCCCGTCCAAGCCGTTGGAACCATTGTTTAACAATATCCAAGCCCCGTCCAAGCCTTTGGAACAACCTTGGATTCCCCCACGAAGAAGAGTCCAAGCATCGTCCAAGCCTTTGGAACACCTTTAGAGCCATCACTGTAAGCCAGATTCTTACATCGCATCTTATTAGTTCAGGATTGCTGGGTTGATGGGAGTGGATGCCCGCCGTATTCTAGGAGGAGGAAAGTGATGCGCGCGAGCAACGTGAAAACGACCGAACAAGGGACCCGGAATTCATCATGGTAAGTTCAATACGCACAGATTGAATGCCTTCCGAAAACTGCACTATATCACTATTCCAAGTCATTGGAACGGTGCGTCCTTACGTGTGGAACCCCTCTGGACCAAAATCAATCAGATGCTGTGTGACTAAATTGCAGGAGGGAGAAAATGTGCATGACAAATCGACTACCCTTGCAAACCGCTTCATACTGGATCTACTTGAGGCCCACTCCAACCATAACTCGACCCAGGCGTACTTTGACACAATCCTGGAAATTCTGCGACGTCGAGTATGCGGCTTGGAGGTCGACGATGAATCAATCTCGACCGATGACGAGGTAGCACTACCTCATACCTACCAAGCGTGCGTGCGGTTTTTCAAGGATTTCCTCATGAAGTACAACGAGATGGATGTGTGCCAGAAGTGCAATTTTCTTTTCAAAGATCTGCTTCCCGAAGAGGCACCGACGTGTCCGAAATGCAACCACGGCCGGTTCAAGGAGCCATCAATGGTCGATGGCAAGTGGGAACCCGGAAGGGCCAAGTGCGTTTTCCGCTGGTGGCCGTGGACAAGGATACTGGAGGCCCTTTTCATGGATCCGGTGCAGGCACAGATGGCACGTTCATGGGAGAAAGTTGACTTGGATGAGCCGATCGTCAGAAGCACTGGAATATTAGGTGAGTAAACACTGTCAATTAGACTGCATGGATTGCTTATTCCGGGCGCCCGGATCCATGCCTCCACCCGGATGGAACATGCGTCCGGCCGTTTGGATATGTCACTACACCCATTTTGGTTGTCTTGGTATAGTCCAAACGTGTGGATTAGTCGTTCCGGCCGTTTGGAATTTTGCGGATGTAGATTAACAAAGATAATTGCGAGTAAATCTGCATGGATGGCACGTTCCGGGCGCCCGGAATGGCGTTCCATCCGTGTGGAATACGAGTCTGGTCGTAATGGATATGTTACAACAACCTGTTTTGTTGTCTTAGCATAGTCCGAGCGTGTGGAATACCTAATCCGACCGGTTGGACTAAGACATGTTAGTGCGGGTGTAGATTCACGAAGCTGGCAGAGGACCATGCTCGAGGAGCCGGAGTTCTTCAAGGACAAGCGCAACCTCTCTGTGGTGTTATGCGCGGACGGCATCGAGAAATTCAAAGATAAACTGGGATCTGTGACACCTATAACCTGCCAAGTGGTGAATTACCCTGCACATCTTCGAGGCAAAAGCGAGTTCATTGTGCTTTGGGGCATTATTGATGGCAAACCCAAAGATGCCCAACTCTTCTACCACAAGTTCGTGGACGAGATTATTGACATCGAAAAGAACGGTTGCCGGGTGTGGGACGTTATCGAAAACAAGCCTTTCACCGTTCGAGTCAAGTTGTACAAGGTGCTCGAGGATTATGTCGGATTGACCGAAGCGGGGAACGTGTATGGAACAAACGCGAGGATGGGATGTTCCAAATGTTGGATTGTCGGGACAACAAAGGCAGAGTCTTGCATGCAGAAGACGATTTACGCGCAGATGCTACAACAAAATCCAAGTAAGTCTGATCCCTGCTGCATTCTTCCTAGTATGTATTCGGACGGTTGGACAGATTTCAAAATATTTCTGACTGTACTTCCAGGCGTCGGGAGCCCCGGTTCCGGCCGGTTGGACCATTATAGGGAAAATATGGAGAGATCAAAGCTAGTAATTCCACACGCCCGGAACCCATGCACCCCACGGCCGGACCTGTGTACTCGTGGTTTTACACAATATTCTTTCAACTGTATCGTGTTTTTTATGATGTTTGCAGGTGAAGAGCCAGCGATGAGAACGGACAAAGAAGTGAGGGAGTTGCAGCACCTGCACGACGGGATGATCGAAGCGGGTATGCATCCGGAAGTCATTAAGGACAAAATGGCACGGAGTGGGATCAAAGGATCGAGTGCTTTTACCAAGATTGTGAAGTTTAATTTGCCACGCGACTTGCTCTTCGACGTCATGCACATCTTGTCCAACAACTCCTGCCGGATTATGTCAGCGATTCTCGGTGATGACTGGAATTCAAAGTGCCGAAACTTTGCGAGGGCCTATCAGATGCACAGGCCGTGGCTTATTCCTATACCAAGGAGGAATGAAAATGACAACCGGAGCCCAGCAGAACGGCTGAGATGTGAGTACACCACCTGTCCAATATAATGATGGTCCAAACCCCTGATAGACGGTGGTGTAAGGGTTCCAAACGCCTGGAATGCTATTTCCTGAATGAATGTAGATGGTCCACACCCCTGTCACACGTTGGATAACGGGTTCCAAACGCCCGGAATGCTATTTTCTGAACGAATGTAGATAATCCACACCCCTGTCACACGTTGGAGGGTGGGTTCCGAACGCCCGGAACGTTTCTTCATGAATGAATTAAGATTGTATAGGTTTCGTATTGAACCAGGATAGGTTGTGTGCGTGTGTGTGGGATCGATCTCTTGTAGTGAAACCCTCTCCGTGGTCCCCTTCTAAGGAGGCCTTGAAGGAGATTATCCCATGGGTAAGAGGGCTCAAGTTTACCCGAGATTCGGGGCCGATTGGGAGGAAGTTTCTGCAAATCAAGGCGGGAACGCAAACTACGCCACGCAAGTTGAAAGCACATCATGGCGTAGTTGCTATCACAAGTGGACTCATGTCGATTGTCAGCGCGTGGATGAACAGTGATGGCCATGTGCTACAACCGGAATTCGCTTCCTACGTTGGGAAATATACGACGGTGGTCCGCGAGATTGTGAGCAGAACCATTGATATCGATGTGAGTATAAACACTGCTTACCCCACGTTCCGGGCGCTTGGAACCGTTTGGAGGCCATAGTCCGGACGTTCGGACCTGCTTCATGTTTGTTGCTCATGTTCATATGCTTCGGATTGGAATCACAATTCCGGGCGGCCGGACCAACATTGGATCAATGTTCCGGTAGCACGGAACCTATCCATTCAGGCTATACTGATTTATTCCGTTTTGGGCGTGCGGTTCAGCATCATAAAACTGGCATGGACGCCTTGAAGACAAGGGTATTGGAAGTCCGTGACATCATGGAAGCTGAGCTCTCGCCTGAGCTTTTCGTCATTGCAACGCACCAGCTCGTTCATATTCCGGATCAGATGCGTGACGAAGGACCAGTTCCCGATCTTTGGATGTTCGCTCCAGAGAGCTTCTTCGGCGAGCTGAGACGGATCATCAGGACTCGCTCGCACCCTGTCGCCAGCATGATGAAAGGGGTGGAGTTGAAACGCATGGTAAGTCTGGTACGCGGCTTATACCAGTTGCTACAGGCGAATGGTTCGCCACCAACCATTAGCCAACCACGTAGCGAGAACACCGTGTCCCTGATGTTGGCGACCGGCAACGAGAGGAAGGGCAAACTTGTCTACTCGACACCAGGTACTGTCCAGACTTAAGTGCATATCGTCCAATTTCGGTCCAAGGGTCTGGAAACGTATCATTGAGCAGGGTCCAACCGGTTGGAACTTGCTTGGACCTTTCATTAGACAAAGCCCAAGCCAATAGGGCTCGTTCCATCCACACCCTTCCGGGCGCCCGGAACCTAGGTTCCGGATTAATTCCGGGCGTTTGGAATTAGATCGTCAAAAGCACGCATTGTTTAACAAATTTCCGTTTTGCGGTGCGTAGATGATAAGAAGGAGATACAAGCTTGGCTGGCTACAAACGTGGAGTGGTACGGGAACATTGTCAGAGAATTTAATCGTGCTGAAGACCATTACACGAGGTATGCATGTTTGCTTGACCGAAGCTTTTTTTTACTAATCATTCACGTACGCAGTTTAGTGGTGTTCCCCTCGCCCGGAACTAACGTCCAAGCGCCCGGAACGTTGCCTCCGGGCATTTGGACCATGCAGGAACATTAGACAAAACCGACGTCGCTTGGCGGCTCGTCGCGGCAGGGGCAGTGGCCCAGGTCAAAACTTGACGAGGCCGATACTTCATCAACCTGAAACCTGGCGCAAGAGCCCCGTCACAGGGGAAGTCATTCCGTTTACGGAGATGGAAATGAGTTACGCCTTGGCACCACCGAGAATGTGGACAGAGTATGCTTACGTCAAAGTTCGCAATTTTAATTACAGCTCGCTGGAAAGGGACATGAACAAGGCTACTTGTCATCGATATTTCAAGTCTGTCTTTAAAGTCTGGAATGTACAGAAGCAGCAAGAAGACGACCAGGACAGGTGAGACATGCCAACTATACATGTTCCAATCGTCTGTATAAGAGTGGAGTGTAGGTTCCGGCCGTTTGGACCATGGTCAAGCTACGTTTCATTAAATCTGTTTAAATATTCAAAAGTTCGATACGTTCCGGGCGTCCGGAACCATGCTGCCACACGGATCCGGACGCCCGGACTAGTGCGTCCTTGTAGATCTCGATTAGCAGGTGTTCATGATTCTTTCACTTCTGATGGCAGGTATGGCGAAATTCTGAAGGTCGTCAAGCTTGTCGTGCACACTGACACATATATTCTTGTGAAGTGTAGATGGTTTCCCCTCGAAGCTGCTCTTTCCGATGCGGTCACGCAAAACATCTACCTGCGCACCGATATGCCATGGGAAACCAAAGATGCATTCATCGAAGCGAAGGACATCAACAATCAAGTGGTCGTGGCGCCCATTCCATGGAAGCCTTTGCGGCTTGCACGGTATACCGGTAACAAGGTTCCATTAAATATTCGACATCGGACAGACGTGCTTGCCGTCGTGCTTGACCGCCACGTCGATTTTGTCGGCGACATCGGCGATAGTAGTTCTGATGACGAAGATTAGTTAACTTATTGCCTCGCTCGAGGCGGTAGTGTATCGGTCTCGTTGAGCTCCACGTGCTGCCAAGTCAGAACCTACCAGTTGTAATACTGTAATATATAACATGCATTGTACAGATAATACTAACTTACCTGGAGTTCCAAAGGGGTTCCGAAGGCTTGGATGCGCCTTGGAATCCATCAAACGCAAGTTCCGAAGCGGTTCCAAACCATTGGACTAAGCCTGGACCCCATAAGATATCACTTCCATAATCGTTCCAAAGGCTTGGACGGTCTTGAACTGCACGTAGCAAGAATGATCGGTCCAGAGAATTATCGTTCTATATGTCAAGCACTTGCTCATAGCGTTCCACTCTCAGATCGGGAAGTTCCAAGGGCTTGGAATTTCGGAACACGCTCCCGTGTTGCCCAGAGACTGGGCCTATGGGGTTCCAAGGGCTTGGAATCTTTTGAAACCCACGCTCGTGCTGCGCAGAGACCGGTCCTATGGGGTTCCAAGCCGTGGAGCCTCCGGGCTCGAGCTTCATTCCTCGTACTAACAAGGTCCAAGGGCTTGGAATCTTTTGAAACCCACGCCCGTGCTGCGCAGAGACCGATCCTATGGGGTTCCAAGCCGTTGAGCCTCCGGGTTTGAGCTTCATTCCTCGTACTAACAAGGTCCAAGGGCTTGGAATCTTTTGAAACCCTCGCACGTGCTGCGCTGAGACCGGTCCAATGGGGTTCCAAGCCGTTGAGCCTCCGGGTTCGAGCTTCATTACTCGTACTAGCAAGTTCCAAAGGCTTGGAATCTTTTGAAACCACGCCCGTGCTGCGCGGAGACCGGTCCAATGGGGTTCCAAGCCGTTGAACCTCCGATTTCAGACTGCCGACCTCAGACTGGAAAGTTCCAAAGGCTTGGAATTGTCTAAAATGAATTCCAAACCGTTGGAACCGCCTTGGACCGACGACTTCGGTCATACGTAATCCGAGGACATAGGTCCAACGGCTTGGAATCGACCAGGACCCATTGGACTAACAAATTTTGGTCCAGCCCCTTGGAACCCCGTAGGACCGTCGGCTTGGAACCCCATAGGACTCCTAGGGAAAAACCCAAAGCTTCACCTTGTAATTCCCGGCGGTTTCCAAAGGCTTGGAATTTTACCAAATATTTTCAGGACGGTTCCGGGCGCCCGGAATGGTGCCGTCCAAGCCTTTGGAATAATCCCTATTTTGTAGGGACAACCACCCTGACGTGTATCGCTTGGTGACCACGCGCGATGCTAGGGACGAGAAAACTGCATATGCGCTGAAAGGACATGTCCAACGAGGTGCTCCATTCATTAACATGCGCAGCCTCGACAGTAGCAAGTTTGCAGAAGAAGCGGATGACGAGGAAATGCGAGTGCCTCACGATCTCCCCTTATGTATTGGCGCGCGGGTTATGATCATTTGGACTCTTTGCATCACTCATAATTTGGTCAACGGCACGGTGGGATTGGTGCATGATATCATTTGCAATGCTGAAGGACTCCCGGTGTCGATGCTTCTACTAGTGAAGAGGCGGACCGCATTTCAATATGGGTACGGGGGGGCTTCTTTCTTGGAGCATGTAGTAGAAGGTGTCGACATGAACCAGGATGCTGTCGTCGCCATTGGAAGGAAGGTTTCCCAGATTTCTGATGGAGGTGTGGCACACGAGCGACAACAAGTTCCCTTGATATTGGCTTGGGCTGTTACGATACACAAAGCACAGGGATTGGCGCTCAAACGGGTTGTCATCGATGCAGGTGATGCGACGAGCGAAGCGTCGGATTATTGTTTGTCGCCCTCACTCGAGTTCGCCGACCTCATCACATTACCTTTGCCCCATTTCCGGACGAGTGCCGTATTATGACCACGATATCAAGGAAACCTGCGTTGGCAAAGCGCAAGAGGCACAAGGTTCAGCTACACCACATGGCGGTGCGCACTGCGCAGAGGCTGGTACATCTCCACCCCTCACCAGGGACTGTCGCTCCGCCTATTGGCGTGGCACCGATCACCTCATCTCCACCACTGAAGGTATAAACCCGACCGATCCCTCTCCCTCTAGTGCATTTTTTCTGGTGTCTACCTGTGTTATTATGCATCTGTATCTTTCTCGTGGTATTGATTTTGCCTTTATGGCGCAGGTCGCAACATCTAAATCTACGCCGCCTAAAAGCCGGAGAAGAAGAAGCGAGCTGCCACCGTGCGATTAAACTTCCCACCAGATCTGAGGACCATTGAGGGTCAACTATCCGTTTTGCACCATGCCTTCCAACCCATCGAGGGTGATGGTAATTGCGCATTTTATGCGGTGGCCCTTGCGGCCGGCCTAATCGACGAATCTTGCGATGTCCCGATAGCCAGTGGTTTGCGGCGTGCGGCCGCGGACATCTTACGATCCGAACATGGAGAGTTTTGGCGTTCCGTATCATTCGAAAGCCCTGAAGAGTGGGATATTCTCGCGACCCAGACAAGCGATGACCAGCCCAATGCTCGTGGGGTGTATCGTTATGCGGGTAAATCATCGTTCTTTGTACTTTGAATCCATTTATATATGTGCTATTAGACCAACGTCGGCGATCCTGATTTTAAATGTGCAAACTGCAGGGGACTTTGTACTGAAGGCCTTGGCGGTTCATTTCGGTCGGGACATATATTGCTTGCAGCCTATCACAATTGCACGCGATGGGACCGTGCAACAAAATAACGATACTAGACTGTTTAATGTGGATCCGATGTGTCTTCATCCAAGCGCCATCCACACAACCCGAGACGGGACACACTTGCAGTTCTATACTATGTTCGAACTAGTTCCGTTTGACACTGCTATGCAAGCATTGTCGACCATAACTGCCGACCGGACGGATTCATCAAAACCGCTATTGATTTCTCACAATGGCAGGACTGACATTTCCGCCCACTTTAGCAGTTCGTATCGTCGCATCACCGGTATATAGTGTTTGGACATTCTTAGTCGTAAAAACTTGAAGCCGTCGATAAATTATCTTAAATACAATTATAGTACTCACCGCTTGGAAGCCTTTTTTAGGTGTAGGATTATCGCGATATAATACACATGCACCGTGTACGCGTGAGTAGGTGATATCGAGCACCTCCGCCTACGAATGATATCGTCGCCTGATATCACTCGAGGGGGGCTCCAACCTTCGGTCGGGATATATCATATTGGAAATAGTCGTATTCATTTTTTTATGAACTTGGCCCCAATTCTCGCAAGGAGACATATTGGAAATCGGCGTATACTTCTCTTGCTATCTGATGCTCCCTGCTTGCTCAAGCGATAACTTGAATCCGATGGCAAATTTCAGCATAGCTGAATATCTGCAACACGTGCCTTTTCAAGCGGTAATTAATGCCTTCCCAATCATGGAAAGTGTACCTCATATATTCTACCTGAGGGAGACATCGCTCGGCAGACTTGCTACGTCCTTGATATTTACTCTGAATGTTGTTTGTCACAAGCTAGGCGAAGAATTCATCTTTACAAGGGTACATATAGCTACTCTGATAAATTCGACAGTGCGTATGCAACAAGAGCAGCAGATCAAGTTCTTCACGGTTCTACAACTATAATTTGTATTCTCGAGAACCACAATGAAGGTCCCCTGTTAAGGCACGAGACAAAGAGAAAGCAAAACACTGCATCTTCCGACGGCAAAGGTTGCAAAAATCCTTCTGAAATCATCTATGAATCGTAACGAAAGTTTTGTGAGCAGGGCTTTTAGTGTTACAGGTCAAAGATCTTCAGATAAACTTAACTGTTACTGGCAAAAAGTGTTTAGATCCGTGCCATCTCGGGAACCACTTTATCTCAAAATGAAAGTCAGGCGGAGGTATCAAAAGGTGAATAGCTGGAAGGAACTATTTGATTTCGACGACAGCAATCACTGCATGACTCCCGTGGCAACCTGGGACTAACCCCAAAAGGCAGCGTTTGATACACGAAGATTTGCGCCGTGCATAGGGGTGGCCAACCTGCGGACAACGCAGGCATCGCATCTAGTTGGTATGTGCAAGTTCCACGTGACCTTCCTTCTATCCCATATCGTTTTGCCTCAACAGCAGGAGTCTGACTTTGCTGGTGCCTTGGTCTTTTCATCTGAGATAACGAGCCCTCCTCGCACGGAACGGCCCCCAACAGACTTTCTTTCCGCGCCACGATCTTGAGGTTGTGGCGTTTTTCTCGCAACAATCTCTGCACGTGTGGCAAGGTCCGTGATCAGCACAGAGCTCTAAGGAGAAAACTGACGTCTGCAGGTACACTCGTCTAGTACAAGCTACCTGTGATATCAGGAAAACGGCAAAGAATGTAATCGAAGGTGTGACACCTACTGGGTCAGAATGACACTGGGAGCGTAGAAGAAACAAAAGCACGAACTTACTTCGCGCAATATGGAGAAAAGCTTGCTCGACCCCCTTGTTTAACTTGGCTGATGTACCAAGAAGATGCGCGTCAATAGACTTTGCGTAGGATTCTGCGTCTTCTTGTGACACAATTCGCTCGCGTTCTCTGTCTATTTTGTTTCCGGCAACCACAATAACTATGTCCTTTCCTGCTCGTATCGAAGTTTAAGAGGATCTCAGGAAGCTCTCAACTGAACCAACGAGTATGTAAACACGATAGCACAAACTTATTAAACTATTTCAAAACGGTGAGGAATTCCACCTGCCATGTTCTTGAGCTCCTTCACCCACTTTTTGACTCTTTGGAAGCTGTCCACGTCCGTTATGTCGAAGACGAGGAGAGCAGCTGCCGTCCAGAAACACAACGCAGCGTCTCAAGTGCCACGATAATACGGCACAACCGTGCTTCGATAATGAAAGTGTATGAATTGCTCGAGCATAATGAGGGGGGAAACGAAAAATGTTTTCCGCAGCAAGGAGCGCTTGTAAGGTACGAACAAATCTCGGAAGAGTCAAGTCTCGCAGGCGCTTGCGGCTGGGTTGAGATAAAAAAGGTCGATACTAAACGTGCGTTCTTTTGCTGCCATCTGAGTAGCTAGAAAAGTCAAATATGGGTTGCATACGCGCGCTCCTTATAGGTCGTTCGAGAAACATACCGTCAGCATCGCGATAGTATATCGGTCCAAGAGCGTCAAAACGTTCTTGCCCAGCAGTATCCTGCACATAACAATTCCAGAACACTTGATTTCGACTGCTGCTTCGGGGTCGTTCTTGTGGGCAGAGCTGGGAAAGGAAAAATGAAAAGACAGCGAACACAGGAAGTGCCCGTCGGTTGATGACACAGGGATACCACTCGGAAGCCCGGTCCCATTGTCTGTAAAGCTAGATTTATAGAGATGCAGAGATTTTAACGCAACAACTAGAGTGCTCAAGGAGGCCAAGGTTGTTGTCATGGCCTTTACCCAAATGGCAAGGTTGATCGTTTTCCCGTCTACGGTTATTCTTTTAGTAAGGTATGACGCTTGAATAGTAGCTGGCTGTGTCTCGCTGAAAGTGTTTTGCACATAGCGTAAAACAAGGGAGGTCTTTCCAACACGACCTGCATCGAAAAGTAAGAAGAGTGAGATTTCCCGACGTGGCCAGCAGACGCAGTACCCCGCAGACGGTTATGCGGACAAGGGAACGACTGACCTTCGCCAAGCAGTACCACTTTAAATGTTTGCGGTAAACTCATTATCTCAAACCGATTGCAGTTACTTCGAAAGGCAGGATACTCTCGACTCTAGTCTAAACAGAAACCCTAGATGAACACTGGCTGACTCTGACGGAAAATAAGCCAATAGTGAGCCCTCTTTTCGTCTGCCGTTCTCAGCGCACAGAGGATATTCTGTATATCAAGCGGAAATAGCCTCTTACACTTTACTCTCGAATTGATAATGGAAGAATGTGCACCACAGGCCAGAAGAAAAAAGTGATGGGCTGCGCAAGTCGGTATTGGCGAGACGGCTCTTATGTTACTTGGTCGAACCTCTGCCTGTGTCACCGTGCTTGTCCCAGCTTGAGTTTCCGTTATTTTAACTGGTGCAGGGAGCCAGGGACACACGGATTCACTCGATTCATCCCTTTTTGGGAAGTTTGGGCTCTCTCGTCGCATCGCGTCGTCTCGTGCGGTCGTCTGCTCGTCTGCTCATCATCAACATCATCGGCGTTTCCGGAATGTCTGTCCTCTTTGTCCTAAGATATGGGGAAAGGGTACTGTACTGCTCACAGAGGGGGAAATCCCCGCGTAGCGAAATGCCGGCCGAAGGCCCGAGTGAAAAATCGAGGGAAAAGAAAAAGGGGAAAAAAAGGGGGAAAAGGGAAGAAAAAAGGGGGAAGGGGAAAAAGGGGGAAAGGGGGGGAAAGGGGGGGGAAGGGGTAAAAAAGGGGGGAAAGGGGAAGGGGAAGGGAGGGAAAAAAAAGGGAGGGAAGGGAAAAAAGGGGGGGAAGGGGAAAAAAGGGGGGAAGGGAAAGGGGGGGGAGGGGGAGGGGAAGGAAAAAGGGGGGAGGAAAAAAAAGGGGGGAAAGGGAAAGGGGGAGGGGAGGGGGGAAAAATGGGGGGGGAGGGGAAAAAGGGGGGGAAAGGGGAAAGGGGGAAGGAAAAGGGGGGGAAGGGTGGGAAGGGAAATGGGGGAAAGGGGAGGGGAGAAAGGGGAGGGGAAAAATGGGGAAGGGGGAAGGGGGGGGTGGGGGGAGGGGGCGGGGGAGGGGAAAAAAGGGGAAAAGGGAAAGGGGGAAGCCCACATAAGTTGCATTTCAGCCCTATGTGTACGCTTAAATTCTCTCTCTCTCTCTCTCTTTCTCTCTCTTTATACACACACACACACACAATATACATGGTGAATTTCGGCCCCCATATGAGTTGCACTTCAGCCTAAGCATTTATAAGCTGAAATTCAGCTTGTGTAAGGTGCAATTCAGCCTAATTGTAAGCTAGATTTTAGCCCCATATGAGCTGAAATTCGGCCTATGTATGTAATATGCAATTCGGGCTATTTGCTGGATTCAGTGACCCGTAGGTCATAACTATTCTGACTCCCGTTAGCTGTACCAGTACTCGTACAATACTAGGTGACAGATCCCTAGGTCACAGACACCTGATATTCGTTTATCTTTATAATGAGTTTACACTTGTATGAAAGATATTCAGTGACCGCACCCGATATAATACGTTATATTATATCTCACAGGTTATGGGGTATTACCCCGCTTTTATCACTGCTGACTTTGCCATGACTGGCTAAGCTTTTCCGCTTGGCGGGGCGTTGGGGCCTCGCGAGGTGTTGAATTGGCCACCTTAGGGCGCGCGGTTTGCGCTATGTTGCGGTGAGATTGCGTGTTGGGATTTTCGGCAACTTCTTCGAGTGTCCGCGTTGGATTTTGTTTTAGACTGGGCTTGATCACCCCTGTCAACAACTCCTTGGCCGCCGCGTATTCGACTTCGTTGATTTCGTTCGACCCCTTCTACTCCTCACTCCGCAACTGCATTACGGTCGCCCGCCACCTTACAATTTGACACTCGCCTTTTCCCCAATCCCCCTCCTATAGGAATTTATTCTGATGACTTCATCCTCAGTTGGGACACCGGCCATGGGCGCTAGGATGCGCCTAGATTCAATTTTTGCTAGGAACGTGGGTGCTCGCTACAAGAGCACCCCGCAGTCAGCGAATGTTGCATGTTGGGGGCCGTGACGGCGAAGCACCCGCACTGCACGATGCTGTCGAACGGCTGGGGGCGCATGATGGCGCCGTCGCCCCGGAGATAGGTGATGCCGCTGAGTTTAAGAGCTTGGGAGACATCGCACGGGCGGAGGGAGGGCATGGAGCTCCACCAGCGCATCCGCCAGCGTGGGAGAGTTAACGCACCATTTAGCCCACGCGCTGTCAGGGTACCGATCGGAGAGGGCAGCAGAGGCAGCCTGGAAGCCGGGGCTCTTCCGGGGTGGCCGTGGGACATCCTGATTAGGGGGGGAGGGCAGCACCTCCGTGGCTGCGGATCTCGCCTGCACGCTCAGCACGCGGTGCCCTGCCGACGGAGCCCTACCGCTAGCATGCATGGACGACCGAAAGCCGCGTATTGCTGGAAAGAGCAAGAGGCGCCTCAACGTCGTCGTTGTCCCCAGAGAGAGGGGTCCTCGCTGCCGGCGTACAGTCGCTTGCCGTCCCCGTTGTTTCCTCTTCAATTAGAGGCGCCTGAGGAGTGAGCCTCGCCGAGGGCGTGAACCGGATTGGCGTGGATGGCACGGGCAGAGTCGGCTACGGTGGCGTCCGTGGAGGTGGCGGCGCAGGCAGGCAGGGCATTGGAGGTAGGGGCGGGCCCAAGGGAGGTGACCCCAGCCGCAATCAGGCTCATGCCAGATGTGGGCACGGGGGGGGCGGGGCCTGCGTGCAAGGAGGCAGCTGGACGGCATCGCAAGAAGATCTGCAGTAGGCCTTGCCTGGGGGCGGTGCTGGTAGGCGCAAGTCCAGAAGTGGCAGAGGCGGCAGGTTCGCTGACAGAGGTTGTGGTTGCAGGCGCGCGGGCGAGGGTGGTGTCAGGGCCCGGAGCGGTGGCGAGGGCGGCAGCAATAGGCCCCGGAGTGGAGGTTGCGGCAATGGTCTCGGTGGCGTACCAAGCGATCTTGTCATCATTTCTTGAGGCGGACAGCACGTCGATGTCCCCGTCGCCATCCACATCGTGGGTGAGCTTGTGGAAGCAGTAGGTGCGGCAGTAGGTCCAGTCCTCGAATTAAAGTGGCAAGCAATCTTGTCATCAGCGGCTGAGGCGGACAGCGCGTCCATGGACCCGTCGCCGTCCACGTCCGCCGCAACCACCTGCCGTGCACCATCGGCCAGTGTGCTGATCACCTGCTGGCTACCGAAGCCCCCGCTCCCATCGTTCGCGTACCAAGCAATCTTGCCATCATCTCTTGAGGCGGACAGCACATCCACGTCCCCATCGCCGTCCATGTCCGCCGCATGCACTGAAATTGCATGATCGACCAGTGTGCTGATCACCTGCTGGTTGTGGAAGCCCCCCCTCCCATCGTTCGCGTACCATGCAATCTTGTTATCCTTCCATGAGGCGGACAGCACGTCCATGTCCCCGTCGCCATCCACGTCCGCCGCGTACACCCATATAGCACCACTGGCCAGTGTGCTGATCACCTGCTGGCTGCTGAAGCCCCCCCTCCCATCGTTTGCATACCAAGCGATCTTGTTGTCATTGCCTGAGGCGGACAGCACGTCCTTGTCCCCGTCGCCGTCCCACGTCCGCCGCAACCACTGCTTTGTGCACCATCAGCCGGTGTCTTGATCTGCTTGGCCGAAGCCCCCGCTCCCATCGTTCGCATACCAAGCAATCTTATCATCACCTCTTGAGGCGGACAGCACATCCTTGTCCCCGTCGCCGTCCACGTCCGCCGCAACCACCTGCTGTGCACCATCGGCCAGTGTGCTGATAACCTGCTGGCTGCGGAAGCCCCCGCTCCCATCGTTCGCGTACCAAGCAATCTTGCCATCACCTTTTGAGGCGGACAGCACATCCTTGTCCCCGTCGCCATAGTGATATGTGTGCATCCTCCCGCTCACGCTGAATGTGAGCAATTTTGAGAGTCGCTGTAGCCTTGTCAAGCATGGGGAGGATATTTTCAATGCGTGACTATTATTTGTCAATTCCTTGCCCATCGGTGTGGTTTGAAGCCTCCGCTTGGTGCAACGTAACATTATATGTGATTTCCACCTTCGTGCCTTAAAGGATGAAAATAAGTGGATCAATCCCTACTAACGCCAATATGAAATTATGACGGAAATCAGGCCGATTTTTAGCAACGGAGCTATAAGTCGGGGAACGGTTCAGAAATTGTCCACGATGGCAAATCGAAAGTCCCAGTCGTTGCCGGGATCTGGCTGGACAGCCCTGTCCGAGAGTCTCGGTTCAGGCCCCCTTCCAGACCCAAGTCCAATCTGAGTCTGTCTAGACCCGAGTACTAGTAGTAGTACAGTGACCGTGACCGTTCGAGGTTCTAGGTTTAGGTTTACAAACTGTCTTCGTTATTATCTTTATCACAAGTTATCTATCACAGAATTACCGCGTGTTCTGACTGTTAAGTGTTTATTCACACTGAGATATACCGGTTGTACATCAGTAGTCGTTCCATGTTTCCGATTTTCCCGTTCTAGTTTTCTTCGCTGTGGAATCGTTCGTTCCTTTTTTCTAAGACTTGCGAGAGAAGTCTCACTGCAAGTTTGACCGTGTATATTCCACAAAAAACCATGATATTAAGCATGTGCATGCATTGAATAATCACATATTAAGCGAGAGCTCTTGGGTTTGATCCCCATCGCGGGTGCATTTCCCCCTCGATGGAACAAACGTCGACTCAGCTCAAACGGTGCAAAATCCTCACGGCTATGTATAGTCTCTAACATTACACCAACTAGAAATGAATAATGAGACCTACTGAGATCGGCCAAACGCGCGGCGTGCGCGCATTCGGTCGTTTCAAGTTCGACACCATTCCTTGGCGGCAAGGTGATGAGATAAATAAATAGAAATTGTTGTTTGTGTGTAACTAGCGGAGTCCAAAGTGCCGCTCAGGGTAGATTTGTTACATATTGTGCACATATACATCCGGCTAACGAGACAGTGCAACATATTATATACGTGTAAGCATAGTTATTGCTAACTTATTTCAGTGATATTTGGTACGAATTTCAGATACGGTCGAGGACCTATTGTATTTTGCGCCATTATATACTGAAACCTGGTGCGCCTCGTCACCACAATTTCACGTTGCGCACATTATTGTACGCATACATTAATCTCAGTGCCATACAACTTCGCATCCGTAAATCGTCATTGCAGCCTTGCATGCCCGCCCGCGCCGGGTAAAGCGTTGCGTATGTGTGCCGGTGGTATCGCCCGGTGTACATGTAAGTCGCGGTCCGTGTAATATCGGATGCCTCTGTTGCTTGGTGCATGCCAGTCGCTTTGTAGTAAGCCAGAGTGTGATTAAATAGATAAATAGAAACAATTGCGTATTTTCCCATGCCCAAATTACAACCAAGAATACCTTTCGACATTATTCTTTCTTCGCGCGGTTTCGCATATTTTCAGCTACGCTAGAACTATATCGAGTGTCGACTGGCATATAGATGGATATCGCGCAACAATGTACGTTCCAAATTCCTAAATGGCCGAGATCGATGGACGCGCCCACTCCAACACAATTGCTGAGGTTCCGCCGTCCAGGGAAACTTTGTGTTTAATCTGTGACAAGAAGGGGCTAGCCTTGTGTTCGGCCATACGGCGATGGTTGAGAGTGAGACTTATTGATGCTTGATTTTCGGCCATAATAATAATGGCTAAGAACGAGTCTTATTGGCATAAGATCTTCAGTCGTAATAATGGCCGAGAGTGACACATTTTCGATCGCAATCAATAGGCTCAAAGGACGTTTTATGCACATTAACGATATCCGTCTACAAGTTAAACACGATTATCGAGAGCTTCTGTACAGCTACTGAGCATGTACAAGTTCAGCTGCCAAAAATATATGTCTCTTGTGCACATCACTCAATACACAGAGTCTCGTCATGAAAAGGAATCACATGGCACATCCCACAACATGGCAACTAGAAATGCAGCTAAACAGATTAGGTATCCCATATTCATATACAGTACGATTTATAACTTCAGATCCCTGCTGCAGTGTCCAAGGGCTCGGTGAATGTCTCTATCGCCTCTGTTGGGGGAGCAGTTTCTTTGACTCCCTCTGCACATTCACAGTGCTTCTCAGCCGTCGGTCTAATTTCCACAATGGGCAGTTGTGGTGACATGGCGTGCAGCTAAGGGGGTGCTAAAGTCTCACACGTTAGCATGCGGTGCGTGTGTCCGACTTCGTTGGCACACCGCAACCGCAGAAGACCGGCTGCAGTATGTACCCACGCCGGGGATCAAAGGATTCAGCACACACTTCAGGACACTTATCTTAAACCCAAAGCCCTAAAACCCGAAAAGTATACAATCCCGAACCCTCCCCATGAAAGTATGTCCTTATACTTTTGAAGCATAATGCAAAAGTGCGTGCACACTTCTCGCCGTCACCGATGAGCGTGCCACCCCGGTGTGGGCCGCGGGGTCCAACGGTTTTTAGAGTTGCAGTTCAACTGATTTTCTTACTGCTAAATTTCAAATTTTTGAGCAACGTCAACGGCACAAATGATGAATTCGGCGATAAGATAGGGAAGCAAAAGGTGTGTTTGAGTAATGTGTCGTGTTTTCCGCTGTATTTTGTAGTGCAAGAGGAACAGAACCCCACTCTATTCAACTCAATTCACGAAAAAAGACGGAAAAGAGCGACAATACCGCCCCAATTCACCTCTCTTCAGCGCCAGTCAGCGGGTGGAAAATTCCAAGAAGATTTCAGCGTAACAATACCCACTCAGGCAGCACACTCACAGGCAGGGACCATGCAGAACGAAGGGCGAGAGCAATGGCAGCAGCGCGGAAGGGGCCCAGCGGGCATGGAAGAGAGTCGCGAAGCGGAAGACCGGCGAAATATGCACATGATACAGGAGTTCTCGGCAATGGAGCCTGCCACGTTGGCGAGGTTCTCGGACGGGGCGAAGATACCCATTCCCCTGAGTGAGCAGTTTGCAGAACAGCGGACACAGGCAGTGGAGCGCACCCAGACACGGGACAAAACTGCCACTGACTCAGCAGCACTCGAGCAATTCTATTCAGAGAAACTCGAAGACGTACGGCTTCGGTATACCAAGCGGGCGAAGGGTTCCCCTTGGAAAAGCCGCATGGCGTTCTCGACGAGCAGGGACACATTCGTTATAGCCTGCTTAAGAACTGTGCTGCGATTGACGGACATAATTTGGACAAGAACGGCTTCCCAACTGACAGTTTTCACATCACAGTTGGGCCTCTGCGAGCGTACCCCCCGCAGGCGGTCGAGTTCCTCAATCACATCGAGACAGTGATACGAATACTTCATGGGGAAAGCGGAGCGAAGAAAATCATCTGCAGGAAGACACCTCCGAGACCAAGGTTTGCAGTGGGAAGGGTGGCGGGAATCGACATAAAGTTCACCGACACGGCGTACGCAGTCACCGCCCTCACAACAACTTTCCCCCTCATCCCCTTGAACTGTTACCCGATAGGGCATGACCTATTCACGCAGGACGACCTTGTATTCCCCAGGGTCAGAATCTACGACCCCGCTGGAAGGGGAGGATCTGACAGCCGTATGCTTCACGTCATCAGCAGCGAACTTAAAAGCAAGGACGTGCACGACTTGGAGGAAGAGCTACTGAAGATAGAAGGTCTGGAATCGGTACTGAAGGGCCACCGGCTGCAAGGGAGGGTGGCAGCGAAATCGGCTAACTGGGTTAAGTTCGTTATGGTGTCCGAGGAGGCTGCGCAGAAAATCGACTCCAAGACGGAGCTGTTTCCCGGTCTGGACAACTACGAGGTTCAGCGGGTGGCATCTATTCGTGAGGTGGATAAGCAAACTGAAACAGAGGTGGCAGTCGTCGACGCGGGGAACCACATCGACCCCGAGTTTGAGGTGGAAGCTCTGACGAACGCGGTGAGCGAGTACTTCAAGAAAGTCCTTGGAACCGGTGAGCATCTCCTCCCACAACTTGCTTTCCCGACATACCCGGCCACTCACCCCAAGGACGTCGCCAGCTACGCACGGTACCGCCAGCTATACAAGGGGCGGCTCTACACTTTCATCGTGATCGACGACGCCTACCGCTGGCTGGTGGCACAAGAGGGTCAGCAGGCAAAAATTGGTGTGGTGCATAAGGGTATGTATTTCTTCATCCGCCCCTCTGACTATTCCAAACAGGGCAAAGGGCGCCGCGGGAGGCAGACCCGCGCAGCCGGCATCACCCGGGACGACGCGGTAGTCCTGGCACTGGAATCGAAACTGGGGAACTTCGCTGACGCGGTGAAGGCGGCTACCAGCAGCCGCAGTGACATCTCGGGGGACGCGGAGACAGCAATCAAGGACCTCGGCAAACAAGTTAAGGGTCTCAGTGAGAAAGTGGAGAAGGGCTTTAAGGACACAGTCGACAACGTTAAGAAGGTGAACGCATCGGTCGATAACGTTGACAAGGGGGTTAAGCAAGTGATCGACCTCACCTCCAACGTGCTCACCAGGCGAGACAAACATCTTGCGCTGGCAGACAAGCAGAACAAGGTGGCCGACGCTATGCTCCAACAGCTCATCGCTATGAACGGGGCGGCGGGCGAGGACCCCGGCAACAGGCACGGGGGCGGTACGGAGAGGCAGCAAGAGGGTCGCGGGGACCCCGAACTCAGACACCGGGGAAGACACCGATATGGACTTAACCCCCGCCGAAGTTATGCAGTTGAAAAAGATGCGTAAGGTAAGACCCGCCCGACACCCCGACTACTCAAGTTACAAGAAACTGAAGAAACTTAAACCTGCAAGCGGGGAAAAGCAACTAACAGGCAAAAAACGAGGGGAAAATCGCTGGAAAGCACCAAGAAAGGTGGACGTGAGCCAAAATAAGAAGCACAGGGACAAGAGATCCCCGAGGCAACATCCTGAGCAAAGGGCGGGCAAAGAGAAAGCACATCTCAGCGGGGATAAGAAGGCACACCCAACCTTAGACAAAACTGTTTTCTGCTACTCACCTGCAGTGACAACTAGCCACATCTCTGACTTAAGCCGGGGACAAATCAGAGTAACAGATATTAATATGTCTGCAGCTTGCCAGTGCATCTCAAGCCGGGGAAAGGCCCGGCACGCCTCAATCGAACTGTCACACCCCCTCTGCTCAGGCTGCCCCTGTGATCCTGTGACTGACATTGGCGCTAACACACTGAACACACAATATTCCACACCCACGGGTCAACCGATAAATCGAAGGAGTACTAATATTCAACTTACCGAGCATAAGAAATATAGCAACCTGTTTAACATAGTACCATATTTCGAGATGATAACCCTTATGGTGAAACATTTAAGAGAAGTGCTCTCTGGATATTTACGACATATTATGCAGCACCAAGTAACCCACATAAGCAGTACAGTGCACGGGGGAGGACAAAGGTATATACAGGGAGATGATAAACACACAACGGTATGGTCTGTGCAAATAAACTGACACAACACTGTTCACATAGCCTACAAAAATAACTCACAAAACATACGAAGAAGTAAACACGTAATATAAGCGTGTCATAAGACCTTCCGCACGATAATAACGGGAAACCCTAAGCCTAGGAGGCCATACCTAAAAGATAAGAGGGGAATAGGGATATATAAAGGCAAAACTGGACAGAAATGTTTTACACAGCGATTATATGGGGCAACACAAGTCGGGAGTGAGAAAATAAATGCGAACGGACAACATTGGGACCCAAGCGAATTGCACCCGGTACAATTCGTAAAAAATCGAAGTTTTGAAAAATGTCCCGAATGGAGAAATATTTGAGGGAAACATTCCCCGGGCATGTACAAACTGTTGTGCAACAGCCTGACACTCAGATTTTCAGTATGGCAGATGAGGGAGCACGACGCAGGAATGTAACGCGTAACCAAAAAAGTAAGGCGATGCCGAATACAGGTGAAAACTGGCGAAACGGGGAGCACGGTGACCAAGGAAATAACCCACGAGGCACATGTGATAGCAAACTGACTATAAAAACGAGTTCCGAGGCTGTAAACACGATAATAACAGGAAACCCTAAACCAACGGAGCGGCACCTAAGGGATATGAGGCAAATAAAGGTGCATTATGGTGAAATTGGGCAGAAATATTTTGCACAGTGCCTGTGTAAGATAACTCGAGGGAGGAAAATGAAAATAAAGGCAAATGAACGACAACGGACCTCAAGCGAATTGTACTGGGTACAATTCGTAAAAAACCGAAGTTTTGTAAAAAGGGGCCCTTATTGAAATATTTGAGGGAGGTGACCCGGGTATATATGGGAAACTATATACAAAAGCGGGACGCCCAAACATGCAAAAGTACAGTCGAAAGAGGGCAATATACGGGTGTAACGCATAACAGGGAAAGCACCGCGATGCCAAAAACACGTGAAAATTGGCGAAACAAAGTGTACGCCGCCCATGAGAAGGGCGCACAAGGCTCTCGGAAAAATGAACAGACGGTTAAAGCAAGTTCCGAGGCTATAAATACGACAATAACGGGAAACCCTAACCTCGTGGGGCGATACCTAGTGGATATGGGACAAATAGAGGTGCATGGAGGTAAAACTGGGCGGAAACATTTCACACGATGCTTATATATGATAAAACAAGGGAGAAGAAAGAAAATAAAGGCAAATGGACAACATTGGACCGAAAGCGAATTGTACTATGTACAATTCGTAAAAAACTGAAATTTCGCAAAAAAGGACCTTATACCGAAATATTTGGGGGAAATGACCCGAGGATATATACGAAACTATATGCAAAAGCAGGCCGCCCAAATATGCAATATTACAACCGAGGGAAGGCAACACACAGGTGTAACGCGTAACAAGGAAAGCACCGTGGTGCTAAAAACACGCGAAAATTGGCGAAGCACTAACCACGTGAATGACCCACGAGACGCTCGAGAACATGACAATAACGGGAAACCCTAACCTCTTGAGGCGATACCTAGGGGATATGGGACAAATAGAGGTGCACAAAGGTAAAACTGGGCAGAAATATTTCACACAATGCTCATATATGATAAAACAAGGGGAAAAAAAAAAATAAAGGCAAATGGACAACATTGGACCAAAAGCGAATTGTGTCGGGAACGATTCGTAAAAATCCAAAGATTCGCGAAAATGCCCCATATGGCAAAATACTTCAAGGGGATGCATTCCGGACACATACCGGGAGACATGAAAATGCAAGGCACCCGAATGTGCGTATTGGGAGAGAAAGGAAGGCAATATAAGGGAGTAACGCGTAACAAGGAAGAAATTGGCGTAAGACACATGCAGGAAAATAGGCCGAAAGAAGGGCACACCAACCACGGAAGTGACTCACAAGGCAAACGTAGAAACTCAGAGGTGATTAGAACAAGCTCTGTAGCCGTAAAAGCAATGCTGTGAATAAGTGTAGTAATTGGACGAATGCGGACTGCGGTAGCGGGTAGCGGTCCAAGGAAGCTGAGACAAATGGTACCACGATGTGCAAGGAAGGAAACGACGAGGGGGAGTAGCGATGAGGCGGGAAAGGTAGGGAGAAATGAAATGCCGGAAATAAAACAGGAAAAACTACATGGGCCACCTGAGGAACAACCAAGGACAATTGGGACACCGCGAGAACCAACCGAGGCATATGAGACCGCGAATAAGGGACCACAAATGGCGGGGAAAACTGGAAGAAAGGGAACAATGACACAGCGGCTGAACTGGAAACCGAGGTGGTTCACCACAGAAACGGAGGAAAGGGAGAAAAGCAGGATAGGCAATAAAAGAATGACCACATACTTTCTCAAAGCAAACCGGTAGGAACACGCGTATTCGCACAAACGGGGTAGAAGGTACTGGAGTGAACACATAATAGGGAAAATCTACAGATGGATACAAAAAATGAAATATGACAGACCCAAGCTGGTCAGGTGCAAGGAGGAAGTGAGGCGGGCAACGAAAGACAGGAACCGGTACAGACGGATGAGGAAGCATGGGGAAATGCACCGCTCGTATGGCGAGAGGCGCCAGGAGATGAGAATGGAAGGAGCCTAAATTATGGCACTGCACATAACAATTGATGCACCAAGCACCCTAGTAAGGCAGGAGCAGGAGGCACGGGGTGTGACAGAGAGGGCAATGGATGAAACAACACAAAGGTTCTCCCAGGCAAGGGGGGGTCCACGGACGGAAATGGGTGACGAAGAACAATACCCTAGAAATCCGGTCACACAGGGGATATTCAAGGATGATGGGAAACTGAGCATGTACCAGGTCAGTGAAACGGAAGCAAGAAAGCCACGGACACAAGGAGACCATGCCCAAAGGACAGGAGCAGCGGATGCATTTATGAGGAAAATGACACAGGACTACACGAAGGAGCGAGTGGAGGAAACAATGCGGGGGCAAGATGCTGGCATGCAGGCACCTATGGAAGTAGAGGAGATACTCCAGGCAATGGGAGAAGAGGAATGCACCCTCATAAGAAGAACACTGGAAATGCTGGAGGGAGATGGGCACACCCAAATAGCCATTCGAGAAAGAGAAAAATGGGGTATGATAATGATCACAGTGATAGGTCAGGACATACAAGCACATGTGCGGGTCCCGACGGGGGGAATGCGTGAATACAAAGTAAACTTCTGGAAGTAGTGGACACATGGGTTCAAATGAGAACAATTTGCGATTTGCAAAAGGGAACCTACAGCGGGATGATGGTACATAGCACACCCCCTGAATGGGAAACCTACAGGCCGGGGGAACAAGCGGTGAGGGTTGCCGGAAGCTGGAAATACTGGCACGTTGACGGGAAACCGGGGCACTTCCGGCTGGGGGTTAGGAGTATAGCAAAGGCAACGGGTGAAGCCCAACAAACAACACAGGAAATACGAAACACGGAAATAAAACCCACGAGCAACGGAGAGGAACCTGGCGGGCAGACTGACGACAAGGCGGCATTCGCGATAACAAGGGAAGACACAAGCAAGGTGGAAGGGGGGAGTGGTGTACAATGCACGGAAAGACTAGTGCAAACCACATTACAGTTTCGGGCGGAAAGTGCCGAACAGGCGAGCAACAGGCTGGAGGAAGAACGAGGCGCGGCGGAGCGCAGGAGATTGCGGCCTCCAACAAACAAAAAAGCGGACTGGGACACAAAGATACCGGTCCAACCGGACAAAGGGAACAATGAAGAAATGAAAGGGTCCCCAGAAGCACGGAAATACTGGGGAGGGGGCATGCCAAAAACGGAGAACTTAGACCCAGAGAAAATGCAAGATGGACAACAACACACAGTGACGTTCCTCACATGGAACATTCAGGGGTCAAGGCACTCGCTGTACGAACTTGAGGAACAAATGAAGATGTGGGACATTGATGTAGCGGTAATTACGGAAACAAAAACGGTGAACGAGGAGATAAAGAGGCACTTCAGGAATAGCATGCAGTCCAATATATGCACCAGCGCGCCGAAAAGTAGAAGCGAAACAGGGGAGGACCACCAGACAGCGGGCCTGGCAGTCATACTCAGGGGAGAGTACGCCAAGCCGCACAATTACACGGAAGTAAAAGTCCAACACCTACAGGGCGTGCTCACGCATACAATGCTGCACTTCCCGGGGCAGAGATACCTACACCTAATAGGGGTACACTACCCGGTAGAGGGAAAGGAGGCCAAGAGCGGCACGAACGAAGAAGGGTACCAAGAGGAACTTACTAGAAGTGAAGCCAGAAAGGGTATACGAGAGTATGTACAAATGGTAACCTCTGCCAGCGAGAAAAACACAGAAGAAACAGTTCTGGTGTGCGGGGACCTAAACGTCACAATAGGGAAACTGATGAACAACAGAGACAGAGACTGGAATAAGGTACTTGGCACAACAGGCCTAACAGATGTAGGAGGCACAAGGGAAACGACCCTGACCCGGCACAACCACAGAAACATAGATAGAATGCTCGCAAGCGGGGCGGAGCAGAAGCACTACACACAACCCACAGAAGGGGAGCTTACTGAGCTTCACACAAGCGACCACAAAATGATATGTACGACACGATTGGACCTGAAGGCCTGGGGGACCCACTGCCCAACGGCACAACTACAACGGAGGGCCAAAGCGGACAGGCTGCGGCTCCCGCTGACGGAGAAGGAAGGGGCCACTCTGAGGCAAGTACTTGACACTGCATACACAAGGGAGTTGCAGGATAAGCTGCAGGAAGCAATAAACTCGATAAAAATGAGCGCCACAATAAGGCACAAAAGAAAGGCGATAGACTACGCGGGGGAAGTGGTAGCAATACTGGGGGCAGCAAGGGATGAGGCGGTACTGAATACCAACCTTCCTAAACAAGCAGCACCACCGGCGGAGCAACACGGATTACACTTGCCAAAAACTCTCCGAAAGGCGAGGGATGGACACCTGCGGGAAAGGAACAGATGCCGGGAAAACATAAACTCATGGAAAAAGGATATTGAGGCTCGAGAGTGCGCAGCTGAAGAGGTACGAACGACGGACTTCGACAACAGGACAGAGGAGATGAGAGAATGGGAGCAATGGGAAAGAGAGCAAAAAAAAGTGGCGGCCAAAGAGGCAAGGAAGTGCATTAAAGAACATGAGGCGAACCGAAAGCAGAAGACGAGACTGAAAATGAGGGAGAGGTACTGGGACAACATAAAAAACTACCACAGGAAGATATATAGGCAGGAAATAGAGAATGGCAGTGCACCAGCGGCAACAATACAAGCCATGGAGACAAGGCACGGGGAGCTAGTGGTGGGACAACAAAAGGTAGCGCAGGCAATGAGAGAACACATGGCACGGTCGGCCCCCTACAAAATGCGGGAGCCGGAGCAAGGACTCATGGGTGCACCACCGTGGCTGGATGAGAAGTACAAGAACTACATACAGAGAAACAAATGCGTGAGACCAGACCAGAGGAAAATAAACCTACATGTGGACAAGGAGGCCTACAGGCAGGCTGTGAGAAAAATGAAAACCAACAAAGCGGCGGGACCCATGGGAATACAAAACGAGATACTAAACCAAATGCCGGACAGATTCCACAAACAACTGTGCGAACTCATGCAGCTGATGTGGATGCACAGGCACGCGCCGCTGCCATGGAAAAAAGGGTACTTCTGTTTCCACCATAAGCAGGGTGATGTGACACAGCAAAAGAATTACAAACCTATAGCGCTACTTGACTGCTTGTTCAAGCTATACACCGCGGTGCTCACAAAAATGCTGGCGGACTTCTGTGAAATAAACGGGATGCTCTCGCAAGCGCAGGAGGGCTCGAGGGAGAAACACAATACAATGAGGCAGCTCACCAGAATAACGAATGCCATTGAAGATGCGAACCTCTCTAAGCAGGAGTTGCATGCAACCTACATAGACTTTGAGAACGCCTATGGGTCGGTCGACCATAAGAAGTTGATTGCGACACTGAAGCATTTAGGTGTGCCGGCACAACTTACGGAAGCCATAAAGGACATTCTGGGGGAAGAGGAGGAGGACTCCATACAAATGAGGGCAAAGGTAGGGGAACAGGTTTCGGAGGAGATACCGATAAGGAGGGGAATTTTGCAGGGGGACAACATGAGCCCGCTACTATTTATACTGTACCTCGAGGCCCTACTCAGGTGGCTGGAAGTAGGAAACCATGGGTACCAACACATGTATGTGGCGGACAAGGAGCTCAGGGATGAACTGAGGACCTCCTCAGGAGCGTTTGTGGATGACCTGATTATTCTAACGAGACTCATGACAGGAATGGAGCAACAACTGAAGAAGCTGGTAGCATTCGGGGACTGGAGCGGGCTGCGCATAAACAAGGACAAGTCCAAAATAACGGGAGTGGAGCATGGCAACCGAAATATAAGGGAAAGCAGACACCAGGGGATAAAATGTGGCAGCCAAACCCTAAAAGTGCTCAAGGCAGGGGAGACCTACAAATACCTGGGGGTCCTTCTCAACATGCTGGGGACTTGGAAGGAGGAAAAAACCAAGTCTCTGCAGGAATTGAAAAGAAGAACAGAAGCACTATTAGCCACACCTCTCACGCAAAAACAAAAAGAGTACTCTCTAAAGTCAGCAGTCCTGGGTAAATTCAGGTATGGTCTACACCTTAGAATATATACACATTGCGAGATATAACAAGTAGAGAACCAGCTGAGAGCAGCACTGAAACGGATTTACGGGCTTCCGGCGAATGGCACTCCAAGTGAATTAAACACGGAGGAAAAGGCAGAGTACGGACTGGGGCCGCAGTCCCTACCGGCAAGATATGCACAGGAGGTCTAATCGGGGTTGGCGGACGCCGTTCAAAGCGAGGAAGACAAAGGAGTGCAGATGGGATATGGCAAACGGGAAAGAAACCTGCAAAACAGGCAAAGAATGTCGCAAGTCAGCAGGTCCACCGCGGGGCTACTGGAAAGGCACTTCGAGGAGAGAGGTCACAGTAGCGACAGGGGCAAGCTGAGGATGGGACTATAGACACACACAAACACCTTGAGAAAGATGAATGCCCTCAATGAATACGGGGTGTATGTAAAGGGGGTGGGAACCCACTGGCCAAAGAAACCCTGCCCATAATGAAACAATTGGGGAAAGCCAGGAGAGTGTATACTGACGCGGAAATGGAAGGCACCACCAGAACAACTAAGTACCTTAGGAAAATGAACGAGGAATACAGGGACCCACAGGAGCAACCCATGACGACGGGGTCCGAGAAGCTGGGGACGGTAAATGTCATAAAAGAAACGAAGACCGAGCAAGCCACCAAAGAGATAAACTTCACCAAACTACTCACACTGTTCAAAAACTACCCGGACCTCAAGGGCCTCACCACTGCGGACGGAAAAAAGGCATTACCGATAGAAGCACTGAAAGCGACCGGGGGAAGGGCACATGACAGTAAAACTGTACAAAAAATAACACAAGGCATGTTACACCTGTACCCCTACATTTGTGAGGCCCAACCCGATAACATTAAAGCACCGGGGGACCACTGGGACCATGAGTGGAACAGAAAGCTGAAGCCTGAGTATGTACAACCACGGAAAACAGGAGAACTGGAAAAATACACCAAAAGCACAAGAGCAATGTCGGAAATAAGAGACTGGCCGGCACAAATAAAGGCGCTGCACGAGGCGGGGAACAACCTAAAGGACATAATGCAACTACTGTCCATGTACCCACTGGCCAACCAAACAAACCACTTCGAGGACGCAGGGGTAGAATGGACGGAACAGGAAAGGGAAACCCTGGGTATGGGACTGGGGGACCAAGAAAGGGAGGAGGACGACATGATGGGGGATGGAACCCACCAGAGAACGCCGGGAGAAGGCCAATACAACGGGACACGGGCAAGTGGGCGAAACAGGAAGACCCGATGGAAGCACCGGGCCGGGAAGGAACCCATGCACCCACCAGGATACTGGCCAGCAGACATTACCTGGACAACTATGCTGACCCGGACTCAAAAGTAATACAGTATGAGACGCAGTGGACGGACAACGAAGGGAGTGTGCTGAGCACGTGGAGCACAGAAGAGACAATTAGAACGCACCTACTGGCGCACAACCCCTCCGAGAACCAAGGATGGGAGGACCTAGTGGATGAATGGGAACGCACCAAACAGGGCAAACGGGCCAAGCGCGAGCCCGAGGATGAAATACTAGCGGGAAAACCGAGCAGTGAACAAAGCTACTGGAAACGGGTTACTCACTTGGAGATAAGTACGGGGGAAACAAACCCGGACCAGGACATTAAACACATACTGGGCACAAAGGACAGGCAACTACGCACGGAAGGCGATACTACCTACTGCTACGAACCCAATGGAGGTCTGTTAGGCACCCTCAGCACAACGAAGGTCCGGGAACTGTATGACAGATATACCAGAGAGGTGGGGGATGGCGCGGTGCGACGCCCGACAGGGGAACAACTTGCCAAAAGGCTAAAACTAAAACTGGAGCACAAATACATGTCGATACATTTGAGGAGGAAATTGCGCAACTACTCATAAGATACTCTAGCAAGGCAGAAATGAAGCACAGGAAAAGAAACCTACAAAACCACCGGACCTTTCCCCCAGAAATGATGGAGGCGGTCCGAGAAGCCATGGGGGCCCGGACGGAAGTCTTTGCCTCCCCGCTCAACGTACACAAAAACACTAAGACATACTACTCGCGATACCCGAAGGACTCCGTTTTTGGAGCTGTGGGCTCGGCCTGGGAGGCGAAATGGGAACAGCTGGGGGCATACCAGTTCAACCCAGAATACACGGCTGAGGACCTCTACAGGGCATTGAAGAAGGCGATAAATGCTACGAAAACAGCCGAACCTGTCCTAGGGGTGTGGATATACCCCACGTACGCCAAAAGCCCGTACAGGAAATTGCTAAACAAGCACATGGGATACAGGGTACACGAGCTGCTCGAGGTGAAGGAGGGGCAGTTCACTTTCCTGCCACCAGACCACTGGATGCAAGGTAACCTACAAACACCTAAGCAGTGTAACTGGAACATGAGGATATTGGTAGTTGCAAACGCGGCGGGATGGAGGAAATTTTGCCCAAACGCGTTGAGAACTCACAACATATTCAGCGAGGCCCTTCTCAGGTGCCCACAAAGCAAGGTCCGGACGGTAGGCAAGGCATGTTATGTACACAGGCCTCTTACACTCAGGGACACGGACTGGTAGCCCAGGTCGATTACGGAATGGGAGAAAGACTGTGTCATAGACCCGTCTCCATGGACGAGCCATGAGCTACCTGGACTGCACGCCCTGCCGGGTGAACACCTGGAAAGCCATATAGAGGAGACAATTGACCGCTGGATGGAAGACAAGGGGAGGGAAGGGGAACACAGGGGAGGGGACAGGGGACCGAGACCCACAATAGCGGACGTACTTGGAGCTAACACTACGTGGAGTAGAGAAGAAATAAGCAGGGATGCACTCAGAAGGTGGGCGTTACAATTCACGAACCCTGATACCACACAGGGGGACATAAATGGGGAACAATGGTTGCAGTGGGAACAGGGTGAAATGGAGGAAACCGACCCTCAACCCGAGAGCCAGTGGGACAACAATGGGAAGGAATACCAAGAGCCTGACAGGAGATTCAACAGGAACGACATGGTCTATACAGATGGAAGCGAGAGGAACGTCAAAAAGGAAAACGGGGAACAGGAGGAAGTAACTGTTGCGGGTGTATGGGACCCGAGAGGAGGACAGGACACGGAACACATGCAAAGATGGCAGGGCCACTGCCAAATGGTCAACAGAGCGGAGCTCACAGCCATATATATGGCGCTAATGTTGGATGCCAATATGGGCAAAGAAGAGGTAAACATATGCACAGACAGCCTGACCTCACTCTACCAAATACAAAACATGAAGAGAAGGCCCCACACATTGGAAAAACATGTGCACCGAGATACACTGTGGAAAATAATGAAGCAAATACAAATGCTCGACGGGGAAGGGACTAAGGTGGCCTTGTACAAAGTCAAGGCACACGTGGGGATACATGGGAACGAAAAGGCGGATGAGGTAGCCAAAAAGGCCTGTGTGGAGGGCGAATACGGCCTGAACCACGACAACACTGACACGGTAAAGCTACTAGCCATTTGCGAGTCCACGGGCAAACAATTGGAAGGTCACCAGGCGATATTTAACCATGTGACAAGGAAAGTACGGGGGGCAAAGATGACGGGGGAAACAAACATCATTAAAAGATTGAAAAGGAAACTAGAGACCGGGCCGGAGGAATGGGAAACCAAAAAGCAACGCATTGAGAGAACAGAAGCCGAGCAAGCGCGAAGAAATGGGGAACCGGACGAACCGGAGGTAGATGAGGAAACCGGGGGGGACACATGGCCGGAAAAACTGGAAGAGCAACAGATGCAAGAAGAGGAAACGGAGTTTCAGCAGATGGAACAAGAGGATGAGGAGGCACTGATACAGGCGCAACGTATGCGAACAATACAGCAGGAGGAAAACAGGAGTGTGACACACCCAATCAAAGAGCACATAGAGGAGGACGAAGATGAGCCCATACAGGAGGATGAATGGGAGGTCGAGGAGGGGGAAATGAGACGGATACAAGAGGAGGAAATGGCACTTGCACAGGAAGAGCAACAAGAATTAGAACTAGAACAAGCGAGGTGGGATATGAGAACGCCCTTGCAGGGAGTTGAAGAACCACAAGATGCCCAACAAGATACTGCGCTGCAGGTAACACAGGAAATGGAACTGCCAAAAACCCAGGACATGAGCATGGAGGCACAACAGCAAGCGGAGGATGAACTCATTGAAATGGCCCAACAGCAGAGGAAGCACAGGAGGAACAGAGAGCACTCCAAGAAATGGCACAGCAGCAAGCAGCAACACAAAGGGAGGCAGAACTTGCGAGAGAGTGGAGGAGGGCCTCGATGGAGAAGATACGGATAGCGCTTCAAGAAACGCCGGAGAAATATATGCAAGACCTGAAGGGGGACACAACCATTCACAAGCTCTCCAACGAATACTGGAAAAAGGGAACTGAATACCTGAACGAACACGACGTGACAGTTCTACTGAGATGCAGGGCGAACAACCTACCGGCGGGCCCCTACAAAAGATGGAGAAGAGGAATACGGGCACGAAAGTGCAAATGCTGCGGGATGCCTGGGCAAGTGAATGCATGGGGTTTCATACGCACGGCCCATGTACTAGGGGGATGTACGGAAAAGGAGATGCAGAACATGGTAATAAGCAAGTCAGATGAGACCACCAAAATCATAGCAAAAGGTATGAGCAAAGGCAGGAAAGGGGGATGCATAATAAGGACCCACGCTGGGAGAAGAGGGGTGGGGATGAATGCGGGCAGCCTAATAGAGGACTTCCTGCTCACAAGAGGGCAATGCAGAATGGATGGGAGAAACACCCCAGAGCACCGGAGCATGGAAAGGACACCATACCACACTTTGTAGACATAGTAATGCTGGAAGGAACCGAAAAAGGAAACAAGCAGCCGGGATACACACACCAGAGAGCGATGGCAGACGCGGGACATATACACTTAGTTGAGGTAACTTATACTGACGAAATGAGCTGGGAAGAGGCACTAAAAACGAAATATACGAAATATGCACCTTTGGTAAAACTACTAGAGCTATATGGGTACAAGGTAACACTACATGTGATGGTATTCGGAAACACACGCATGATATATGAACACACGGAGAAGATACTGACCAAACACCTAGGATTTGACAAGCAGGAAGCGCTTCACCTACTTAGGAAAATACACGACCTCGCCACAGGATACGCAGTGAGCCTTAACAGACTTTACAGGAAAAAAGTGGACAATGAACCGGATTGAAGGAAAAGGAATAAGAGTCATGGGGACTCACAAAGCCCCACACCCCGTGAAAGGGTGTCTCTTTTTCTTTTTTCTTTTTCTTTTGCAAAAGTGCGTGATTTTAAACCCGAAAACTTCCACACCACTAAACCCACACCACCCTTTGAGGCCTTGTCGCATGCTCCTGCGACGTGGTGCGTACACGCCACCCTTTGAGGCCTTGTAGCATGCTCCTGCGACGTGGTGCGTATACGCCACCCTATGAAGCCTTGTAGTATGCTCCTGCGACGTGGAGCGTACACGCCACCCTTTGAGGCCTTGTAGCATGCTCCTGCGGCGTGGAGGCGTACGCCACCCTTTGAGGCCTTGTAGCATGCTCCTGCGACGTGGAGCGTACACGCCACCCTTTGAGGCCTTGTAGCATGCTCACTGCGACGTGGAGCGTACGCCGCCCCCCCAGGCCTTGTGGCATGCTCCAGCAACGTGGTGCGTACACGCCACCCTTTGAGGCCTTGTAGCATGCTCCTGCGACGTGGAGGCGTGCACGCGCCACCCTTTGAGGCCTTGTAGCATGCTCCTGCAATGTGGCGTGCACGCCACCCTTTGAGGCCTTGTAGCATGCTCCTGCGGCAGTGGAGCGTACATGCCACCACTTTGAGGCTTGTAGCATGCTCCTGCGGCGTGGGCGTACACGCCACCCTTTGAGGCCTTGTAGCATGCAATGTGGAGCGTACACGCCACCCTTTGAGGCCTTGTAGCATGCTCCTGCGACGTGGAGCGTACATGCCACCCTTTGAGGCCTTGTAGCATGCTCCTGCGACGTGGAGCGTACACGCCACCCTTTGAGGCCTTGTAGCATGCTCGGCGGCGTGGGCGTACCGCCACCCTTTGAGCCTTGTAGCATGCTCCGCGACGTGGAGCGTACGCCACCCTTTGAGGCCTTGTAGCATGCTCCTGCGACGTGGAGCGTACACGCCACCCTTTGAGGCCTTGTAGCATGCTCCTGCGACGTGGAGCGTACACGCCACCGTTTGAGGCTTGCTTTGCACAATTGGACAGTTCACCACTCCGACTGCTCACCATCGCTGATGAGCCCTCCCATACCATCCGCGGAGTTGGTGTTGAAGCCTCGCGGATGTGCGCGCCACTTGGCACGCCCCGCTGTGGCACTTCCGCAGCAATCCGGCGCGGGGGGCGTGACGGCACAGCAGGGTGCGGCGCGAAAGAAGGGCAGCCACCAGGTGCTGCAGCGGCGTCATCGGACTGCGGGCGGCTGTCCTCGGAGAAGGCAGACTCTTTCTTGCACGCATCGCCAACTGGGTTTCTGCGGCGACCCCGCCACGATCCCCTCCCACCACTCTAGGTGCGAGCCCTTCCGGACGCTGCCTTCTCGGCCCTGTCATGCACGCCCTCGGGCTCGCCGGACCGCCTAATGCACCTCCTGGTCATGCCGTGGTCTGTCGCATGCATGTCACCTCTGCAGCGTGTGCAGCCACGACGAGCTGGTGCGGCCTGAAGCCAAAAGAAGCTGCACCGCGCACGCGTGACTTTTAAGTGATAGGTCGGCATGATGCCCTGGTAGGATTCACAAAGGCAGTGGCAGGCGGAAGGCATGGGCATGTTGTGAACGAAGGGGCGCTTCATCCAAAGAGACTGTCTGGCGGTTCATGCAATCCTTCACGGGAGTGGCAGCTCTCCGGCTCGATACTGACGTGGCGGCAGGGCAACAACACTTTGCTCTTGGGCCCCTGTACAGCATGGACGCACCCAGCACTTGAGGGCTCCGCCTCAGCCGCTTGCTCGAGCTGCTTCTCCCCCCAGCAGCGCTCGTAGTGAGCCTCCTTCCACTCGACGCTGCTCGCTGCCGGCCTGGCGAAGCGTCCCCCCTCCGGCCTCCCCCAACCTCGGTGCCCCTCTCTCCTCGAAACAGCTCAGCCGAGGCCACCACTTGGCCACTGCGCCTCCTCTGAACGGGCCGTGCGGCAGATACGAATCCTGCACCTCTGCGAGGCTGTCTGCGATGCTCCGCAGCTTGACTCCGCTTGCGTGGTCAGCGCTGGGCTGCTCAAGGCGCCCGGAGGCGACCTTTAGCAAAGTAGACCGAGCCGCCCCGCCAGATACTTTGGCCACTGCAGGCAGCCGCATCAGCTGGCAACGCCGAAGATCGTTTCGTGATCAGACATTTGAAGTAGCGGGCGCATCAGTGTTTCAGAGAGAAGCGCAGTGGGCCCGAGGGAACCGCGCACAGGCTACGGTCGTCTTTGCGTACATATTGAGTCAGCTTCAGAAACAAAAGCAATTCCAGACCGGGGTATTGCGACAGTGAAGCTTGACATCTTGGACGCGTACACGGAGGCAATCCACTCCTTATCACCTTTGAATCCATTTCAGGAATGAATAAAGTGTATCCTGATCACAGGCCGTAAGCTGAAAGATGACACAGAGGCCTCTTGCCGGTGAAGCACAGTACCAGTGAATCTGCAATGCGTGCCGCGACCATTGAAGAGAAAACAGAGAATAAACACGCCAAACCTGCTGCATCGACCGCTCAAACCTGCCGATGCTAAGACACCTTTAAGGAAAAAGAGGGAGAACGCTGATAAAGAGGCACATCTCGGGGGCTGGGGGGATATCCTCTTAGCCCACACCCCTTGAGTTGGAACAAGGGGTGCATACTAATGTGGAAAAAGGCACACCCTCCACGCCGCCGCGAGCGGAGTGCCAGAAGAGGCAGCTTCTCGTGCCAATGGTCCGACGCCAGATCCCTTGTACACCCTCCCCCTCCCCGGCCCTCAGCCTCCCCCTCCCCGCCCTCAGGCACTCATCCCATCTCCAGTGCACTCTCCCCCCTAACCACCCTCAGGCCCTCATCACATCTCCAGTGCAACCCGGCCGTGGCAAGGTAATGCGTGGTGTTTGTCGGATTGCACAACCGGCTCAAATCCTGCGGTGCACAACGGCTGCTCATGCGCCCCGACTCCATCCCCAGGGTGCTTCAGGTTCCTATCTCCAGGAATTCAAAAAAGCCTCTGGCGCTTGTTACCACAAAGAGCAGGCAAGGTCCCGCACGTGATGGAGGTGAGCTTGTTGTAGTGCTCGGTCATGCGCGAGGCGCACGCCGTAGAGCTGGGGTCAAACACGCCTGCTCCAAGCACACATCCCACCTTGCCCCCCCTTTCATGTCTCTCCAGTCTAAGGGATTCCACTCATCCAATGCAAGTAGCTCATGCACACGGGACAGGTGCCGCGACAGCGAAGCGCGCCGTGCCCCTGACCATTGATCGAACATGGACCAGTGAGATTGGTGAACAGTGAGCCCTTGACTGCCGCTCGATCAAACGCGGCATGGACAATGGCACAAAGGGAGGAGGCCGGGATTTATCGAGGATGGTGAAGGGAGGGTGTCTAGATGTCGAAGGCCTGCATGGGGGGAAGAAGTGGGAAGCTGAGGGATACACCTGAGCTCAGCAGCTTCTTGAAGTTTCCGAGCGCATCCTGGAACTGGGCACAGGCAAAAAGCTTTGTGCCCACCGGTTCGCCCCTGCGCACCCCTCGGGGGAGGGGTTAGAGGGGTGGCACACAGAGGCGCTCAGAGGCAGTGAACAAGATCACTACCAGCGCCACAGCGACACCTTGACACCTGCAGCGCACGGCTGCCATGGCGCATCCGCTTCCTCTAATCACGGAGCTGCGCTTCGCACCGCCTTGTGCACCACCGACGCGTCCAGCGCAGCCCACTGCTTGGCGCCTCGATAGCAGAGAGAGAGCACGTCGCCAGCCACAGCATCCCCCGCAGAGACTGGCTCCGAAGCTGCAACAGCGCACAGCGCACCGCTGATTTGTGGCAGCCGGCAGCAGTCCGCAGGCTCGACTTCAGAATGAGACGCGCTGCTTCCCCCTGCCGCTTGAATGGCACGGACAGGGAAAGCTCAGATGGCGCTTGTGCGGACGCGGGCGGGTAGAGGCGCACTCAGTGTCGCCCGACGCCTGAGGCAGGTCGACGCAGCCGACGTGCTGCGCAAGCTCGCGCTGCTCCTCCGCGGTGAAGTGCCTGAGAGCCCACGCCTCCCTCTCACGCCGCGTGCGCGTGCTGACCTTCTTCCACTCACCGTGTGGCACGAGGCATGCTGGCAGGTGCCCGGGCGGACGGCCGCTCCACGCAGTGGCGGCGCCCGCGCAGCAGCAAGGCAAGGGCCGGGGGGCATGACCCGACCGCACTGAATGGGCGGCTGGAACACTGTCTGACGCATCAGGGGAGCAGCGGTGAGCGCGCATTACGCCGGCATAGCAACAACACTCCATGCCGGAACCTCGGTTGGCATATATGCGCACGAAGGCGATGACAGGCCAGAGCTGTTTGGCCCAGAAGCGTCTGTAGCGCGCGCAGGCGAAGGCAGAATGAGAGGCACCGAAACGGCTGTGAGTCGCACAGGCGTGGCAGCTGGCATCATTATCACTGCCGGCAAACTTGGAAAATAGAGGGAAGATGCATGGAGGCGCGCTCGTGGAGCCCTCTTCTGTGGGGCAACGAGGATGAGAAGCGAAGTCCACAGAGACGTGCTCCAAAGAGCTTGGCGGCAATTGGGTTCAACCTTATAATAGGAACTGGGGGGTTGGGATGGGGGATGCTGACCTCTTTGGAGAGAAACGGGTGGGGGATGAGGGCGCTGACCTGCTGGAGAGAG
>LGRX02002481.1:47837-62105 GCA_001247695.2 Cymbomonas tetramitiformis
GGCTTATGTCCCGAGCTGCGGTCATCAACTGCTTGAATGACCCCATGGCTTATGTCCGACTTCTGGTCACAGTCATTCCCCCAGAGGATGACACTTCTGGCTGTGCTTTGGTCGCTGTCATCCACCTCACGGATATCGCTACGACAAGTGATGTGCTCGGTCACCAAGAAACTATTCCGGTTTGCGGCTGAGGCGTGCCATTCGGTGCGTATTTCAGGGAGCCAATCAGATTGTGGCTCTTAATGAGAGGCTCGGAAGTGGCAACACGGTGCAGGTGCTTCAATTCCGCGGCAGCCTCCCTCCCCTACCGCAGCCTCCCTCCCCTACCGCAGCCTCCCCCCTGCCGCAGCCTCCTCCCCTGCCGCAGCCTCCCTCCCCCTGCCGCAGCACTTCTGTAGCGCAGGCAATGGCATGCACTGCGAGGGCCCTGAGCGGGGGCGCCGGGGCTGAGGCGCGCCTGGGGTGGGTTGGAGAGTGCAGGGGACCTTCTTCTCACAGGGTGCTCACGGAGGAGACGACAGCATGGCCATGGTGCAGTGCTCCTCCCAAGGGCTCACAGAGGTCTCCCCTCCAGCACCCCTCCAGCTGCCTTCCATCTGCCTTCCATCGTGTGCTGTATGCGCAGCTTGTGGGCTCTTGAGGTTCCAACCGCCGCGCGGGCCTCGTACTCCGTGCCACCATGGGCTCGGTGGCAGCGCATCGGCGCACTCTCCTGCGGGGGGGAAGGAGGCTCCCAGGCCCCGAGTCTCGTGCGAGGGCATCCCAGCTTTTGGGTGGGAGGCTGGCGGGGGAGGGATGTAGGTGACCGTGCTCGACCACGACGAGTCTGGCTACTGTAACTTTGAAACCGCAATCCACAACAACGACAACGGGGGAATCATTCAGGTCTGACTTTGTGTGGCACGCCGGTGCTCAGTGACCTTCGCGGGAGTTTGGCTGTGGATACGCTGAACTTCAGAGCGAAGGCGAGAGTGAACCCAGGAAACCGCCCGAGAGGCTCGGACGGTGGGCCGAAGGAGTCGCAACGGGTCTGTGGGGATTTGCCATCGGCAGTCGCAGCTAGCCAGTTGTGCAGGCTGCAAACTCTTCCGCGTGGTGCCATCTCCCGGGTGCCACGTGGTGCCATCTCCCAGGTGCCACGCATAGTGCAACCCCGAATGCAGGAACGAGGCGGCGGGTAATTGAGGTTTGAGTGATCTTCTGCTGCGATGTGAATATGTGTTCTTATGATTAAGTGAAGGATGGTGATGATTAGCGTAAAGTAAATTGAAAGATGATCATGATCAACAATGGAGCTCCAATTGAACTGTAGGGGAGGCCTGCTATGATGGGGTGTGATTCCCGGGGGAAGATGTTATTTTGGGTATTGCTGCCTGCTGTGGTAGGCACGTGGCTCGTGGAAGTGAGCACCTCCCCTCATGTCTGGAGGGGGGGCTCCTGAGAATGGACAGGCGGAGTGTGTCGGCGTCCACGTCAGCAACGACGGCTTCGTGCTGTACGGCTGTCACCTCGAAGCAGCCATGCAGGCGGTGAGCTCCACAGCCCATAGAGGCTTCCAGGAAGGGCGGAGCCTTGCCTAGGTGTCGGCGCAGGGGGCGGCCCCTGCAGGGACGGCCTTCTGCTCGAAGCGCAGAGCAGTTTGGAACTTTGAAATCTCTCTGAGACATCTGCGGGGATAAATTTCACCAGGGATGATGCGCGGGGGGGCAGGCCTGGATGCGCAGGGGCAAGCCTTGATGCGCAGGGCGGCCTTGATACGCGGGGGGGGGCAGGCCTTGATGCGCAGAGGGGCCAGGCCTTGATGCGCGGGAGGGCCAGGCCTTGATGCGCAGGGGGGCCAGGCCTTGATGCGTGATCCTTTCAGCAGATCTTCAGAGCATCGAATGCCGAGTCGCTCGGCCGCTTGCTCGCCTTTTCACACGAGTCGCTTGAGGAGCTGCCGTGGTGGCGCACCGCCCTCCGCTGGTCCGAGCTGGAGACCCTGATGTCCCTCACTCTCCGGCCGGACATGACTGCCAGATCACCGCCCATTCGCTGCGACGCCGCTCATGTGGGGCCACCGACTTGCTTGAAGCGAGCTGCAGGTGGTGAGGCTTTGGCACATGCCGAACGTGTGGCACATGCACGCCGGACGGGGCAGCGCCAGGATGCAGGATCCCTCGCGTGCCTGCCTCTCCTTCGACGCTGCTCTTGCTGCGAGCGCAGGAGGCGGATATTCGCATGCTTGCGGTAGCGTGCGGGATGCTGGTGATGGCTCGCGGGGTGACTGCCATCTTCTGCGGCCCACTGCAGGTGGCGGACGGCATCTCGCTGGACAATCTCTCAAGAGTGCTCATGGACGTGCAAAATGATACCTCCAAGTTAGTGCGCGGCATCTCCCTGCCTGATGCAGCACTTGCCAACCCCCTCTCCCTGCCTGATGTGGCCCCTCGCCACCCCTCCCTCTCTGCCTGATGCGCCCCTTGCCAGCCACCCCCTCTCCTTACCTGACCTGATTCAACCCTTGCCACCCCCCTCTCCTTACCTGATGCGGCCCTCGCCACCCACCCTCTCCTTGCCTGGGTGCGGTCTGACTCTGCAGGATCAAGTGTGCCATGGTGCGGTCTGACTCTGCTGCAGGATCAAGTGTGCCATGGGTGCGGTCTGACTCTGCAGGATCAAGTGTGCCATGGGTGGTCTGACTCTGCAGGATCAAGTGTGCCATGGTGCGGTCTGACTCTGCAGGATCAAGTGTGCCATGGGTGCGGTCTGACTCTGCAGGATCAAGTGTGCCATGGGTGCGTCTGACTCTGCAGGATCAAGTGTGCCATGGAGTGCGGTCTGACTCTGCAGGGATCAAGTGTGCCATGGGTGCGGTCTGACTCTGCAGGATCAAGTGTGCCATGGGTGCGGTCTGACTCTGCAGGATCAAGTGTGCCATGGGTGCGGTCTGACTCTGCAGGATCAAGTGTGCCATGGGTGCGGTCTGACTCTGCAGGATCATGGACAGCGTAGTGTCATCCCATCAGAAGATCATGCTGGAGATCACCTACGACGGCGATGCCATCCAACGGCCCAAGTACACCCTGATCTTTGCCCAGAAAGTGCGCAAGGTACCCCCTTCCTATCCTTCACTTCGGAAGTCCTCCAGCATCCTCTGCCCCTCATCACTGGCTTGTCAGTTCCCCTCTTTCCTCAGAACTCGCCATGCCCTCAGTACTTGCCCATCCTACGCCCTCAGTACGCATCCTCACGCCTACTTGCCTATCTTACGGCCACGCCCTCAGTACTTGCCCATCTTACAGCCACGCCCTCTGATCTTGCCCATCTTACGGCCACGCCTCAGTACTTGCCCATCTTACGGCCACTCTCAGTACTTGCCCATCTTACGGCCACGCCCTCAGTACTTGCCCATCCTACGGCCACGCCCTCAGTACTGCACATCCTACGGCCACACCCTCAGTACTTGCCCATCCTCGGCCCCGCCTCTTGCCCATCCTACGGCCCCGCCCTCAGTACTTGCCCATCCTACGTGCCCTGAGAGCTTGCCTGCTTCTCTGCTCGGAGGACAACCTGAGCATCGCTTCACTTTTTCCCCTCGCTGACCCCCCTCATGCACAGCCCGCTAAAGACTGAGAAGTTTGCATTCTGGGATGGGGCAGACACGATATTAATATGAGAGGAGCTCAGAATATGTGAAGCCTGATGATACAAGGATGTGTGAAAGGGACTGGGGTTGGGGTGGCTGCGACCGTCAGAGCGGGCTGACACGCTCCGTTCAGGTGGCGGACCTCATGGATCGGGAGGTGAGTGAGAACGAGCTGAAGCAGGTGCTAGGCGACACGCAGCGCGGCGTGAACCTGTCCTCGAGCGAGCTGCTTGTTATTGGCAAGCACGGCATGTTAGTGGCAGGACCGAACAGCGAGCGTCATGAGGTGTTTCTCAACGCGTACCTCGGCCTGATGGCGCGCAACAGCTTCATGAACCACCTCTTCCAAGTGCGCCCATCCCCCCTCCTCCCTTCCGCCTGCCCCCTGCCTCCGCGCTGCCCCACCCCTCCGCGCTCCCACAGCACCGCATGAGTATATGAGCCGCCTCTCGCGAGTGCACTTGCGCTCCTCCCGCCGCATTCCGAGGGCATTTCATCTCTCAGACCACCTGCTCCTGGATGAAGGTTCCCTGAAGCTCTCCGGCTCTGCTGCCACACACTCGGCTGCAACCCATCAGCTTGAGGCATTACGATGCTCTACCGCCCTCTGCAGCATCTTGATCGCTCTCTCCCCGGACCACACGTCTTGGGGAAGTAGGAAAACTGTGGACTCTGAGACAGTGTTAAAGACAGAGAGCTCAAAAGACAAATTCAATGACTGTATGACAGTATGACAGTATGACAGTATGACAGTATGACAGAGTACAGTACTATGTGTAAAGGTGAACAGAACAATGATGACAATGAGATTACAAGAGACAGAAGATCAATTCAAAATGGATACAGTATCTGTCACAAGAACACAAGAGTACTAGTACGAGTATAGAAGTAGCTATGACTGAGTAACAGTGAGCACTTGAACAGTGCTATGTGATATAAGCACTGTGTGTAACGAACAAACATCCATTATCAGTTTAAATCAATCAACAGTGTGTGTGCGTATGAGTGTGTGTTCGTACACTTTCTACTGGATATATGAAGTTAGTAGAAGTTGATTATCCTAGGTTATGGGCCTGATATAGGTCTGATAGTGTAGATACAGCCGTCATGGCGGACGTAAAGTATCCTACGAGGGAATCGCAGCTTCAGGAATTGGTAGAGCAGCAGGCTAGTTTTATGAAATCAATGGAAGCGACAATTCAGGCTTTGATTTCAGAGAAGAAGGAGTCTGGGAAATCGACAGAGAATGAAGAAGCTGCGTCGAGTGCAATGAGCACTGCCAACGCACAGAAGACAGTTCAGTGCGTTGTGAAGTTGTTGGGTACGACGAAGTACACGGGTACAGAGAGGAATCAGTATGAGTCCTGGGTACAATTTAAGACACAGTTAGAGTCAGCAGTCACGTTTTATCCTGAGCTGCTAGAACTGGTGTGCGACTATCAAGTGTCAGATATTGCAGATATCAAAGGACTGGACTTGTATATGCCTAAATCGAGAGGATATGGCAACACGGCTGCAAAGGAGAAGCCTTCATCACGGGCAGAAGACAAGCCTGCGTCACAGGCAGAGGACGAGGACGAATTTGAAGAGGTCTTTGACGACAGCGGCAGTTTTGTTACTGTGCCTGGTTCTGCGAGTATGGCCAGTACAATTTTGTCAGCTATTTTGAAGCAGGTGACAGCTGGGGACGCCTTTGACGTTGTACGACGCTGTGGTAACGACGGGTTGAAGGCGTTCAGGAAACTGAAGTGTAAAGTGGAGCCGCAGCTGTTTGGTCAACTCGCGGGCTCAATGAAGAAGCTATGCAAGCTGACGGTGAACGCCAATGAGGACCCGGTGAAGCAGTTGGGATATTTTGGTGACGTTATGTGCTCAGTGGCCAACTATGGGGGTGCAAAGCTTGACCCGACAACTGTGGAGGTGCTGGTGACTGCTCTGGCTGTTGCGGCTATGCCTATGGAGTATTCGCAGGTGGTTGCGGATATCAGTAAGGAACGACGTCCTTCGTTTGATATGCTTATGCAGAGGTCTGAGTATTTCTATGTGAATGTCGTACAGCAATCGGCGGTTCATTCATCGAGTATTGTGGGAGCTACTGTGGACGAGGAGGCTGTTGCAGTGGCAAGAGCACTGGTTGCGGACAGAAGGAGGCAGAGCGAGGAGAAGAGGTTCAATGACGGGAAGAAATTGATATGTCCTACGTGCTCTGGTGTACATTCTGCAGAGAAGTGCTGGATAAGCAACCCGGCAGGTATGGAGGAGTTCATCAAGCTCAATCCTGCTAAGGAGAAAGGGGTTCGTGAGAACTATGCGCGGAGGCTGAAGAAAATCGCGGCGAAGAAGTCACCTGACGCGGTAGCAGCGACGGTGGAGAATGGACCTTCATCGAGTTCAGCGAGGCCGCGTCGTACGGAAGTTTCTGCGGAGGAGCTGTGGAGCTTGGAGAATCATGAAGAAGTTCATGTTGCCTGTCCGGTGGTCGCTACAGTGGCAAACCAGAAGGTGATATACACTGGTGAGGTATTGGAGGACACCTGGGTGTACGGTGTGTACGACAGAGACAAGGAGAATGACGCACTAGTGCAGAAGGAGTACTATGAGGACTCGGTGCATGAGGAAGACCTGTGTGCAGCAACTGTGGTGGACTCTGAGAGAGAGCTGTATTTTGATAGCATGGCCACGAGGTCTATTTTTAATGACCTGTCTATGTTTGAGGGCGCTCAGGTGAACGCGTCATCAGCGGTGGCGTTCAAGGTCATGGCTGGAGAGGTGACGACGTCTCGTGGGGGAGGCCGTGGGTATATTACCTTGTGGAATCGGGTGACGAAGAAGGCTGACGTGCTGTTGGTAGAGGCGCAGTATGTGCCTGAGTCCCCCTTCAATCTGGTGTCCGCGGTGAGCCTGGAGGACAAGTACGGTTTGTATGCACAGTTTGGGGACCGTGTGCTGAAGGACAAGAAGAATCTGTGCGAGTACGACGTCTGTAGAAAGGGGAACGTGTATGTTTTACCTGAGGTTGTCGTACAGGAGGCGGCGCTGCCGGGGGTGGAGTGCGGCAAGAAGAAGAGTAGTCCGGTGAGGGACAAATGCAACTGGAAGTTCACCGAGTTCCAGAGGTGGAACATTGAGAAGGGGCCCTTTCATCTGGATATGTGTGCTGACGAGCACAATCGGCAGGTGAGCGAGTACTACTCGTTGGTGAACTCGGTGTTTCTTCATTGTCTGACGGGACGCAGCTTCTGGGGTAATCCACCGTACGACGATATGTTCATTGAGAGACTGCTGACCAAGATACTCATGGACTTTCCTAAGGACCCCGTGAACACGAAGTTTATGCTTGTGGTGCCGTACAAGCCAAATGCTGCGTGGTGGAGTTTGACGACGAAGTTCGAGGAGTTGCACGTATACTCGAAGGGCAGCGTGATATTCTCAGCGAGAACGGATCAGTGCTATAACGTGTCTGAGCTGGAGGAGTCCGAGCCTGGTCGTGTTTTTATCCAGGGGACTCCGTGGCCAGTGGTTGTGCTGTATCTTGATCAGTATGTGGTCCCGAGGGTGGACGTGAAGGTTGTTGCACATCTCAGGCTTGGTCATGCTTGTGACAAGTATGTGGAGGTCATGGACCTTCAGGGGTTGGACCTTGGGGTCAACTCTGAGGAATTGAGGAACAGCAATGTACTGAGCTGTTCGGTGAACTGTATGGCGTGCCAGGTGGCGGCGCCGAAGAGGCCATCACAGACGACAGATAGGGGAAGGGTCCCGAAGTCTGTACGGAAGGTGGTGGACAAGAGGGAGGTGTCTGTCAAGATGGGGCAGCTGACGTTCACTGACCATGGCGGACCGTTCGTGACATCTACAAAAGGTTATCGTGGGTACACTATTCACGTGGATGACTTTTCTGACGTGTGTCACTTCTATGTCTGGAAACAGAAGCTGGAGTATGTGGACGCTCTGGAGGACTATCGCAAAATGGTGAGGGCGACTGGGCGAGTGTTCCTTGAGGAGGAGACTCGTGTTGAGCAGGTGGTGTACGACTTGGACGTGCTGGTGTTGCACTCTGACAATGACTCTACCATCGTGTCTGGAAAGACCAAGAAGTACTGTGAGGACAATGCTATTGTGCAGAGGACAACGTCACCGTACTTGCACGAGAACAATGCCAGGGCGGAGACCATGAACAAGTTTCTGCAGACGAAGGCGAGGGCTATGTTGGCGACTGCTGGTTTGCCCGCGACTATGTGGCCTTTGGCTATGAGGCACGCTGTGTATCTTATCAATCGACTTTGCAAGGCTGGGCTGGGTATGCAGTCCAGCTTGCAGGTGCTGAACCAGAAGTACGATCTGTCTGTGCTACGAGTGTTTGGTTGTCGTGCGTACGCTTTCATCGACGCGAGCCTGCGTTCCAAACTGGCTGATCGGGCTACTCCTTTGATCTACGTGGGACACGAAGAGAGATCTACGGCTTATCTGCTGTACAGCCAGGACAAGGAGAAGGTGGTCAGAAGTGGTATGGTCCGGTTCGACGAGCGCGTTGATCAGTATGGAAAGCTGGTGATGTCCTGGGATCCCTCTATGCTGACACCGTTGAGATCGTTGTACGACTGCGAGGCTCTGGATGGAAACTTCGTTACAGCGTTTGGGGGTACAGCGACAGTGATACTGGAACTGCGTGCCTACGTGGAGCCAAAGGGTGATGAGTTCACTGGTGTAGTGAAGTTGAAAAGTGCTGGTGGAAGAACATTTTGGACACCGGTGAGTGTGTTTCTGGAAGCACGGGTGGAGCATCTTGAGCTGTTGTTTGAGTTTCGTGTGAAGTTGACAGTGAACTCATTCTATCCTTTGTTTGAGAAGGTGGAGTTGCAGCAGTCAGGAGGAGGTGAATGGGAGGCAGCAGTGGTGTGTGCTACGGCACGAGAGGATCACGTGTTGCCGTATCAGGTGATATTGGAACGTCATGCTGGAGTGAGTGGCTCGGCAGTTGATGTGTGTGAGGCTCGAGTGAGGTTTGAGAATCGTCATGTTGCTTTGGCAGCTCGTGAGGAGAAATTGACGGGGTTGCCAGTTGGAGTGACCGAGCCGAAAGGATGGGTTCAGTTGTTGAAGGGACCTGATGCAGTGCAGTGGCAGGAGTCAGATCACAAGGAGGAGTGCGCTCTTATTGACGTGAAGAAGGCAATCGCGCCGGTGGAGTCGGTACCTGCTGGTGAGAAGGTAATGCGCATGACAGCTGTGTACAAAGCGAAGCTGGACTCTGCTGGAGAGGTGACTGAGAGGAAGACCAGATGGGTGGTGTGTGGTAATGGTCAGCAGCATGGGGTGCACTATGAGGACGTGTATGCCCCGTGTACACAGTTGTCAACGTTGAGAATTCTTATTCAGCTCAGTTTGGTGTTGGGACTATTGGTGTTTGCTCTGGACGTCATCACCTGCTTTTTGAACGGAGAGCTGGACGTGGACACTCCTATGTATGTCAGCTGGCCTAATGCACGGACAGTACGGGGAGTACTGTATGGAATTTTGCAGAAGAGTGTGTACGGCTTGAAACAGGCACCGCGCATCTGGTACAAGACGAGCAAGAACTTTCTGCTGGCTTATGACAGCAGGCTCCGGGTGTCCAACATTGACCCGTGTCTCTTTTACATCTGGCAGCTTGGTACACTGGTGGTGTTTGTGTACGTACACGTGGACGACTACACTGTGTTCACTTCATCAGTGGAGTGGAAGGTGGAATTCTTCAAAGCATTCAGTGAGAAGTATCCGAGTAAGGACAAGGGCCCGTTGGTGGAGTTGCTGGGCATGAGGTTGACTTTCAGTGACTATGGTCTTGTCAGGGAGTGCCAAATCAGTCAGGTTGGGCTGATACAGCGTATGCTGGAGAGGTATTCTATGCAGGACTGCAATCCGTGTATGACACCTATGGAGCCCAGACTGTCTTTGTTGCCAGTGGACTCGGAGGAGAAGTTGGAGAAGTTTCCTTATGTCAACCTGGTGATGGAACTGATGTGGCTGGCACGTTGCTCACGGCCTGATATTCTGACAGCAGTCTGTTATCTGGCCAGGTTCTCTCACTGCTATGGGCAGGAGCATTGGCAGCATTTGAAACGTGTGCTGAGATATTTGAAGGGAACTGTTCATGTTTGTTTGACTTTGCAGTGCAGTTCGCCAGCTTCACTGACTGCTGAGTTGATAGTGACAGCTTATACAGACGCGGACCATGCTGCAGATAAAGTGACCAGGCGCTCTGTTACAGGTTCATTGGTGCGACTGAATGGAAGCACTGTCATGTATTCGTCTAAGTTGCAGAAGACAGTTGCAGTTAGCACGGCAGAGGCAGAACTGATAGCGCTGTCAGAATGTGCACGGGACGTAGAGTATGTTGTAAATCTGCTGTCTGAATTTTCGCCTGTCAAGCAACCTGTGACAATTCATGGAGATAATCATGCTTCGGTGGCACAGGCAGAAAATGTTCTGAACAATGCAGCGACACGTCATGTGGCAGTGAGGAATCGATATGTGGCAAAGTTGGTAGAGCTGGGTAGAGTTGTTATTGCAAAAGTGCCTACGAAGGAAAATTTGGCAGACTTCTTTACCAAAAGTCTAGCTTTGGACCGTTTTCAGGTACTCAGTGCTGTGGTATTGAGATATTTTCGAAGAGCATGAGTAAGGAGGAGTAGGAAAACTGTGGACTCTGAGACAGTGTTAAAGACAGAGAGCTCAAAAGACAAATTCAATGACTGTATGACAGTATGACAGTATGACAGTATGACAGAGTACAGTACTATGTGTAAAGGTGAACAGAACAATGATGACAATGAGATTACAAGAGACAGAAGATCAATTCAAAATGGATACAGTATCTGTCACAAGAACACAAGAGTACTAGTACGAGTATAGAAGTAGCTATGACTGAGTAACAGTGAGCACTTGAACAGTGCTATGTGATATAAGCACTGTGTGTAACGAACAAACATGCATTATCAGTTTAAATCAATCAACAGTGTGTGTGCGTATGAGTGTGTGTTCGTACACTTTCTACTGGATATATGAAGTTAGTAGAAGTTGATTATCCTAGGAAGTGCCCATGCCAGCCACCCCCTGGCCTCCTGCATGCCCCCCTGGATGGCATCCCGGATGCCCTTTCAGCGGCTCTGCATTCGCTGTGGCGTAAAGAACGTTCATGGCAAGTTCCCACCATGCCCCCACCTCTTGAGAATAAAAAAACCAGGCTCACAACCTCCCCCCCTTGTGCCGGTGATGGTATTTGGGCATTCAGCGAACATTCATCGTTGTGGACACCCTAAAGCGCATCCGCTACCTGATCGAGAACTATCAGTCGGATCCAAACAGCCTGCACAACATCCGCACGATGCTCAGCGTGACGTCCGGAGACATCATCCTCCTCACCGAGATCCAGTCTTACCTCTACTCCCAGTGCTTCAATGTCATTGTGTATGTGCCCCAGCCCGCCCGTTCTCAGCTCGTCCAGGTCAGAGCCATTGCACTGTCCTACAAAGCGAAGCCTCCTCCCCCCTATACCCCCTGTGGCAACCCCCCGTGACACCACTAAGGGTTGCTATTGAGGGGACCTATGCCACTTCGCGTTCTCCTCTCTCATAACTCCCCCTTTCGCAGCCCCCTGTGGGCCCCCGGTGCATCCCCGGGAGCCCCCGCGCTGTGAGGGAGCGAGCGCTGCTTAGCTTGTGCGCGTCTCTGCGCGGCGAGCCACCTCGGCTTCTTCCCCTGGAGCACTCTTCTTTTATATCCTCTATGAACCCCCCTTCGGACCGTCCCTGGGGCAGGCCAAACCCACTCGCCACGAGCGGGGAGCTACATTCACCTTCACCTGGCTGCCTCCTGGATGACCTCGGGTATGCTGCGCGGCGCTTCCCTGGACACCGTCGACGTGGATCACCGTCGAGGAGCCCTATGAGCCTAGTTTGCTGGCATCTCGCCTGGGGTCCCTCTGCACACCCGCGCACTCGCACCTGAGCTTCCCTGCAGACAGCGAGCGCAGCGCCTCTCGCGGCGCAGTGCTGAGCCGCCAATGGGGGCTGAGGTGGTGCGGCATGCCTGGGATTGGAGGGGTGGGATATGCGACAGCGTCCCACCAGCCCCTCCGCGGACAGACATTGGGGCGACGGCATTGTTCGAGGTGCGGAGCCGAGAGAGGCGCTGCCACGGGGCGAAGCGACGCCCGGAGACCTGGGTAGCTGTTGCTTGAGGCGTCAGGAGCCATCGCTCGCCGTCATAGCTCGCCGTCATAGCTCGCCGTCATAGCCGTGAGGCTGTGAGACACATTGTCGAGTGTCACTGGAAGCGGAGTGTGCATCGTGAGGCGCCGCGCACCGAAGGGGCCGCCGCAGCGCCCAATGCGCCATCACCCCGGTGGATCGTGCGCTGGCCCCCACCACATCTACTGCCTCGGTTGCAATCTGCCCCCGGGGGATCACATCGGCCGCCCACCACCGCCAGCACCACCCCTGAGCCTGCAACCTGTGAGCACCATGTGCTTGGAGCCGAGGGGGCTGCGGGCGGGCCTGGGAGCGCGGAGGCAGATACTGGACATGCCTGGGACCAGCAAGCGGCTGAACCGGCGCGTGCACGGCATGCGCAAAACCATCAATGTGCTCAAAGGGCAGGTGCGACCCGCACAGCACCGCCAGGGAGGCCCGCACCGAAGGGCGAGCAGAAGGGGAAATGGGTGCTTTCCCTCAGAAGGTGGGAGGCACCTCCGCTCTCACCTCCATCGCGCCACTCCCAAGGCCTGCCTGCCCTTGGGACTCCCTTGACCCCCCTTCTGGAGACTTGCTGGCCGGCATATTGTTGAGACCCACCCCGATACATTTGGGAGGAGGTGTGAAGGCCGAAGTGTGCCCAGAACAGGGGGATGGGAGTTGGAAGGGGCAAAGTGGGGGGTTGGGAGTCAGCAAGCCCTGGAGGCGAGGGGAGAGGAGCACTCGCAGTGCTTCAGCTGAGGGTGGTTGCCTGGGAGCTAAAATGGTCGTGAGACTGCCTTAGCGGTTGCTGGGGGGGGCGAGGCATCTCAGCTGCAAGCTCTGGAGGCGATGGCGGATCGCGTCAGCGCGGGCATGACTTCACGGGTCATGGAGGCGGTGGAGGCCAATACCAAGAACATGGATGATCAGTACCGGTACAACCTCCGAGCGTCTTCTGCGCTGGATATTTTGAACGTGAGCTCCCATTCGTCCATCCCCCTAGGCTTAAATTCACCCACCGTTGCCCCCATCTCCCATGGCAGCCCTCGATGACAAGCACAGGCGGGTAGGGTGGAAGCCTCCCCTCTGAGCCCCATCGAGCTGGCCTGGAGTCTGTGGGCAGGTGCTGATGGCGGGCTCGCTGGCGTTCTCCATCATCGACCGGGTCCACGGGCTCTACCTCGGCGTCGCGCATGAGATTGCCTGGGCCAACACCTTCATGAAGCCCATCTACAACACGCCTTTCGCGCTGTTCGCCCTAAATCTTGGATGGTGGGGCATGATCGGCAGCTTCATCTACTTGCTGATGGCTCACATCAGCGAGCGCGCCAGCCACGTGTTGTGCATCAGCTTCGAGGTTAACACCAGGCTGGACTTCAAGGCTCTCATGGTGTACCTAGAAACCAAGAAGGTGGGCACGCCAACTGGCATGCCCCTCCCCCTCCGCAGTGTAACAAACACCTCCCTGTTGTCATTCAAGTCATAACCAGCCCCCTCCCCCGCTGTGGGCCCTGCATCTAGGTAGACAAAGCTGGGCCCAGGGTGTGAATGACCAGCCCCCTCCCCGCTGTGGGCCCTGCATGTAACAAAGCTGGGCACAGGGTGAATGACCAGCCCCCTCCCCCGCTGTGGGCCCTGCATCTAGGTAGACAAAGCTGGGCCCAGGGTGTGAATGACCAGCCCCGCTGTGGGCCCTGCATCTAGGTAGACAAAGCTGAGCCCAGGGTGTGAATGACCAGCCCCTCCCCCGCTGTGGGCCCTGCATCTAGGTAGACAAAGCTGGGCCCAGGGTGTGAATGACCAGCCCCTCCCCCGCTGTGGGCCCTGCATCTAGGTAGACAAAGCTGGGCCCAGGGTATGAATGACCAGCCCCCTCCCCCGCTGTGGGGACTGCATCTAGGTAGACAAAGCTGGGCCCAGGGTATGAATGACCAGTCTGCTTGGACAGTGGGTCCCAGTCCGCACGGTGACTAGCAAGGTGACCTGGAGAGTACGAGGGCACCTGGAGTGGCCAGGTGGAAGTGGAGGACTCGCAGCTGCAAAGCTCTTACCAGTCAGACAGCACCATCGAAAGCAGGCGCAACCTAATGTACACAAAAAAGGTGGTGTGGGATGAGGTCGATTCGATACGGTGGCGGGGGAGACCGCCTCGCATCGAAATTCTCGTGGACGAGGAGTATCACCACCTGCTTAGCGTGTACATTGCCGTGAACACTCGCCAGTCGCGCATCACCGTGCCTGAGGTGCCGCATCTCAGTGCCGCACATTCTGCCTGCATGCTCTACCCATTGAGCTGGACCTCCACATAGTGTCATCCATGCTGTCATTGAGCCGGACCTCCACATCGTGTCACCCGTGTCATCCATGCTGTCATTGAGCCGGACCTCCACATCGTGTCACCCGTGCTGTCATTGAGCTGAACCT
>LGRX02002482.1:0-14674 GCA_001247695.2 Cymbomonas tetramitiformis
TTCCATACGGATATTATACGTATGATTCCGTTAACAACATCAGGAGTATACCTATGGAAACGCTTTCCGTAGGGTGATCCGCCCTATGGAATTCATATTCCATACGGTTATTATACTTATGGAGAGCATTTTCCACAGGTGTACTATACCTACGGAAAGCTTTTTCCCCAGGGATACCATGCGTATGAAAACCGTATATTATAGGTATGGAAAACATCTTTCCCTACGTATGTTATCCGTATGGAAACTATTTACTATAGGCATAGTATAGGTATGGAACCGGTAGATATATATGGTTTCCATAGGCACGATATAGGGATAATATCGGGATGCTATACGTATGGAACTTAATTAATATTTACTTTCCATAGGCACAGTAGTGGGGCGGTATAGGGATACTGTACGTGTAGCACTGACTGTGTAGCATACATATTGCACATTAGCAACATGCAGTGTGTTCACTATGTTTCCACTATGCGAGATAAACAAAATACTCGAGCATCTTTACTACGATTAACATGTATCTAGCTAGGCAGAAAGGAATACGAATGGGACTATCAAATTTTATCATACCAACGAATACACAAAATTATGTTCTACTCGTGCACTTTCTATTTACAATACGCAAAATAATGTTCTTCTCGTGCTCTTTCTATTTACAAGATGCCAACCTAAACGTTGACGTTGTACTCGAGGCCATCGATTTTCTCCATCTCGCTTCGCTCCAAAACAACCGATCTAAAATGTAAAGTAAAGAGCCAACACTTAGTAAAAAAGCGGAAACGCACAAAAGAATATTCTATTGAAAACATAAAGGACTTATCAACCTAGAATGTTTGAAGGGATGCTTGAAGTTGACGTTGTACTCGAGGCGGTCGAGTTCCTCCATTTCGCCCTCCTCGAAAACAGCCAATCTGAAAAGGAAAGTAAAGAGCCAACACTTAGTAAAAAGCGGAAACGCACAAAATAAACCTTTATTGAAAACATAATTAACAACCGAGCAACCTCAAATAAATGCGAATATGAACGCGAGATGAAAACCTAATATGACTTCGCCACGCGAACGTTTTCAGCGGATCTGAAAAACGAAACCAACCAACTAACGTTTAGTAAAGAAGAAAGAAAATAGCAGTCGTCAACGAAAGAAGCAAAGGAAAGTAAAAGGGGGATGTGGAGTGAGTTGGATTTGAACCAACTATTTCGAGTGCAAAGGACTCGCAGGAATTTCCCGTTCACTCCTAGTCAAAGTTTCACGCATGCCAAGTATGAGCGCGCGAAGCACACACAAAAGAATACACACGCATAACCAAAACATGCACTGCAAACCAGTGCCATATTGCAACCTGTGAGAATTAAAAATATCACAGCACGCAACTCACTGGCGAGGCTGCTGCAACATTGCTGGCGGCGAACTGTGAAGAGTGCAATAACGTGAGTTTGAACTTGACCGTTCAGAAAAATCGAAGTGCTCAAAAACTTTGCCGTTCAGAAGTCACATCGGATCGACTCGTCATGCGAGCACGATCGACGATGACGACGATGATGACGATGCGATGTCTCAGACTCTCAGTGACATTGCATCGGAGATAATCGACTTATAAAATTTAAACTGGGATTAGATGTAATCAACCCTTCGTAATGGTCTAGAGGTGGCCGTCGTTCTCAGTCTCAATCGAACCTATGAGATCCCGATTTTTTTTGAAGTTCCAGAAATAAAATCTCTAATAGCCAAAACAGCGCATACAGGCCGCAATTTTGTTTTTTTGCCCCCCTCGTCAGTGAACAAATGGTTTGTTTTCTTGGGGGTGATCGAACAAGCTCATTTTATTTGGGGGGTTTTTGGCGGCGGTAGGGGGTCTTCCATAGGGGTTTCAATAGGGATAGGCTCTGGATTTCCCATAGGGCACACCACTTTTTCCACAGGCTCCGGATTTTCCATAGGGTACATTGGTGATGTTTTTTAACCTGTTTCCAGGCCAATCCACAGGTATGGACGCCACTATCATAGGGATGATCTCTGTGGCATTCCTTAACAGTGTAATTCTGCATTTTCCATAGGCATTTTCCAAGTGCGGCGTATTGCTGTTGTAGGGTCCAAAAAGGGCCTGTTTTAACCTGCCCTATTTTTCATTTTTTTGATTCCATCCCTATAAATTACCTATGGAATCCCGAAAATGGGGTGAGCCAACCTATGATCACCCGGTGGAAACGATTTCCATTGGGGCCTGTGGCAAATTTTCCAGAGCCATTCCATACGATTTTGAGATAGGGGATTTAAAAGTGCCCTATGGAAAGGTTTTTGCCCTATGGAAAGCCAATGGAAATGCGTTCCCATAGGTTTTACATAGGGTTTTTCCATCCCTGTGTAATTATTTCCAGCCCTACGGACGCCACTATTATAGGGTTAACACCTCGACCGTTCATAGAATATCAACCCAATATCCCTATGGAAAGTTCAAGTTATTTTCCCATAGGTTGTATAGGGTGGGCATCCCTATGGAACCAGAATACAGCATTCCTAACGTATGTCCACCCTATGTCCACCCCACGTTCATGGTATGGAAGGTATTGAACACCTTCCATAGGGATGTCATTGGGCGGACCGCCCTATGGAACACATCGTATTGTTTCCATGCCTATGCCCACCCTACGCCCACCCTATGACCACCTCATGATCACCCTATGCCTAGCAAATGAAAAGTTAAAAGGAAGCAACGGTTCCAAGTAGTCATGCGTGCTGGTATGGATGGTGTGTTGTGGGCCAGTATTAAACAACCACGGGGTCGACATGCCACCATGTCCTTGCACCGTCTGCCGACTACAAGTTGAAAAACCTCTTCGAACGATACAACGACATACGAAGCTATACAAGAGATGGCAAGGAGCGGTATACATGGGGGAAAGTAGTAGTGAAGACGATACTTCAAGTGATGACGGGGGTGACCGTAATGGTGGTGATGGTGGTTCCCTTGGAGGTGATGATGACATGGAAGATGCCGATGCAGAAGCGGACGAAATTCTCCAGGATCATTTGAGAAAGCTGGAAGAACATCGTGCCCGTCTCCTAAGTCCTGCTGCCAACGATGCGGATATGGATAACCAAGAGGTACCCCTCTTTCTGTATTTCCCAAGGGTGGGCGTACGTATGCCAACAGGTGGGCATAGGTTGGGAAATCGTTGAACGTTTCCATAGGGTGGGAACAGGCATTCCCAGAGGCGGGTATAGGTAGAGCGCTGGGTAAGTATGCCTATGGAAAGCATTGGACGTTTCCAGTGGGTGGGCATAGGGCGAGCATTGGGCGGGCATAGGTTAGGAAAACATGGAATGTTTCCATAGGGTGGGCCTGAGCATTCCCAAAGGCGGGTATAGGTGGTTCACTGGGTAGGCATGCCTAGGGAAAGCATTGGATGTTTCCATAGGGTCGGCATAGGGTGGGCATAGGACGGGCATAGGGTGGACATGCGGAGGGAAATGCCTTTTTTTAATTTTGCAGTTCCTGTAAAGTTGGGGATGCCTCTCGTGATTTCACAGGTCGTTGATCACGTCTATGCCGAGAAGGTTTCAACAATGCATCGTCTTGTCATTGATCTGCTGGAAACGAAATCCGAGCACAATGCTACCCAATCCATGTTTGATCAAATCTTCAATCTCATGCGGCAAACGGTGATTGGCAACGTTGACATCATCGGCAATTAGAGACGAAATGGTTTCCCGACCTCCTTCAAACAAGCTTTGTCTATGTGGAAGGATTTTGCCCTGCCGTACCATACCGCCGACGTTTGCAGGAATGAATGCATGATCTTTCACCTGAAGATTGGATCGAGATCGAGTTTTCACCTGAAGATTGGAATATAACTACGCATATTTTGCGACATTTGCCTCGGCATATCGAACTGACAGGACCTGCGCATGGAACATGGTTATTTCCGTGGGAGTCATTCTATGGGAAATGCAAGGAGTCAGTCAAAACTCGATCGCAGCCAGTAGCCAGCATCATGAACGGTATGTATACCTAGGCTCGCCCTATGTTCACCCTACGTCCGCCCTATGCTATCCCTGTGATCACCATAGGGAATGGGAATCTCAAAGTTTCCCGCCCTATGCCCACCTTATGCCCACCCTATGTTTACCCTATGCCTTTACTATGTATCGGTTCCGTACGTATACCATGCCTATGGAAAGCTTCTTCCATAGGGAGAACATAGGTATGGAAACGTCTGGCTGCACTGTACGTTTGTTTATGTGTTATGTATGTCGCAGGTCACATGCTAGAAAAACAGCTGATGCTAGTCCGTGGCATATATGCTTCAATATCTAATGAGAAGGTTGCACCATACACTGGGCCACAAAAGCGACGAGTGGAGGTGATTGGCAAGCAAACACCGATAACCTTGGATGAAGGTACGCAGTGCCTTAGATGCCTTTGCAGTAGATGTCCGCCCTGTGCCCACCCAATGGAAATCTTTCCCGCCGTATGCCCGCCCTATGCCCACCCTTGGAGCTGAAAAGAAATATTCCATCCCTGTGCTCACCCTATGCCTACCCTATGCCCACCCTTTGAAATTCGTAACCATCTTATGCCCACCCATTGATCACCCACAGGTGACAAAAAAGGTATACGGAAGTATATGCGCACGAATTTCCCATGGGCCCAGCTCCTGCAAAACGACTTTGACACCAAACTCGCTGAATGGAAGCGATTGTGTTTGAGAGAACGGCGGATCATGCCACGACCCGTCATCCAAGATCTGGAGACATGGCGGTTGAACCGGTTGACGAGGGAATGTCGTCCTTTGAGTACCAAAGAGCGTTGTTATGTCTACATGGACGGTGTGATGAAGAGTCAGCACGTGAAAGTCGGACGAGACACTTTTCGTACGCGATCCGCCGACCGCCACCTCACCACCTGTCAACGATACATAAAGGCAATCTTTGATACCCCAGTAAATGGATTGAATGCCCATGAAGACAGGTCGTTCATCCGATGCCCACCCTTTGTTCGCCCTATATTGGCCCTATGCCTACCCTGTGTTCGCCCTACAACATCCCTATACCGTAACATATATCATAGATCATGCGTATGCTCACCCTGTGCCCACCCTACGACCACCCTACACCCTCCCTATGATTACGAGTTAAGCTTTCCCACTCTGTGTCCGCCCTATAGCCGCCCTATGTCCACCCTGTGCCCACCCTATGCTCACCCTTTGGAAAGTATGTGTTGCAGGTACGGCGAGCTTCTGAAAATTTATAGCATCCCGGTTGGCAGGAAACAATTGGTTTTCCTCAAAGTAAGATGGTTTCCATTGAAGGCAGCATTTCAAGATACCGTGGCGAACAATATGATGTTGAGGTCGGACTTGCCATGGGACCTTTCCGAGGTTTTCATCCAAGCATTTGAGATTGAGTGCTTGGTGTGCATTGTACCCATTCCATGGAACTTTGACCGGTTCATCACGACCAAGAGAATTCCAGCTGGACGACCCGATGCAAATAGGTTGGTATATTATCTCGGCGAGCACAAACTCGGTTTCAATGATCCACCATGGAGATATGATAAAGACAAGATGATGCTCATACTAGATAGGCATGTAGATTTTGTGGGCGACTTACATGACGAATAACTTGTTCATTTCATAGATGGAATTATTCTGTATATTAATATGTATATATGTAGTAAAAGCCCTATGGAAAGCCTGGATATATCATGAATCATCACCCTATGCTCACCCTATGAAACCTGAATGGTTATACCTATGGAAACCCTTTCACAGGTACGGTATCCCTTGGGAAACATGTTTCCATACGGATGATATACCTACGGAAGACCTTTCCACTGGGTGGCTCACCCCTGGGAAAGCTCATTCCATAGGCTGGCTATACCTATGGAACTCGGTTCCATACGTACGGTATACGTGTGGAAACGTATTCCATATGGATACTATAGGTATCGACTTTGCCACCTGTATCAGGAGTATACCTACGGCATGCTCACTCTGTGTTATCCCTATAGCTAACCCTATGGAAACCCCTATGGAATTACGTCTTTATTGACCGAGAATACGCAGAATGAATTGTATATTTCCATAGGTATACTATCCCTATGGGGGCTCTATGGAAAGCCCTATGGAATTACGTTGATATTCCCGAGAATACGCAGAGTGAATTATACGTTTCCATAGGCCTACCATACCTATGGCATCCCTATGGAAGGCCCTATGGAATTACGACTTTATTCCCGAGAATACGCAGGGCGAATTGTACATTTCCATAGGTGTACTATCGCTATGCCCGCCCCATGGAAAACCTTGTGGAAAACTCATAGTATACGCTAAGTTTCCATAGGTGCGCTATCCGTACGCCCGCCCTACGCCCGCCCTTGGAAATGCCTATGGAAAGCGTATGGGAAAGTTATATTTTCCATAGGGCTTTCCATCGGCCCCCTATGCCTATAGCCGCCCTATGGAAGGGTTTACATTTTCCATAGGGTTTTCCATAGTCCTGGTTATGCCTATAGTCGTCCTATGGAAATGTTTACTTTTCCATAGGGTGATTATACGGCCTTCCATGCCTATGGAACGTCCTTTTCCATAGGCATACAGCCCTATAGAAACCCTATGGAAACTCCAAAAGGGGGTATCCCTATGGAAATACCCTATGGAAAACTTTCCAAGCCTTTGGAAAATATTTCCGGATTTTCCCGAGCGTTCCCAAGGGCGGGCATAGGGAGGGCACAGGGATGACATGCCTATGGAAAGCTTTCCCAAGGGTTGCAGATCTGTAGGGATAGCACGCTTGCCATCTCGAGGTGAAGCCCGTCCCGAGGCTTCTACCAAACGTCGTGCCGGCGAATTTGGTGACGTCAACGAAGTTAAGGTCGAAAAGAGAATAGCATTGAAGATGGCGTTGACCTCCTTGGTCGCATCTGCCGAACAAAAAAAGAGCGGCGTTGGCGGGGTCCTTCTGCTCGAACGCGTGTTGCAAAGACTTCCGACAATTGAAGTCCAGAGCGTGTTGCGGCGTACTTCATCTCCATGAAAGGTGTCCTCCTTCGAACCCAAGGCGTCACGAGAAATCCTCTTGATGATGTCGATGTCCCAAGTCGAATTGTGGACGGCCGTGGCGCGAGTCCGGTCCTGAGCCGTGAGGGCAACTCCCGGAGAATTCGGCGTCGGTCTGTAACGAGTCATGGGGAGACAGACTTTCGCCCCCCCATAAAATGGGGGTGACTGTCTCGCTCTCTTCCTGTGTCACCCCTCGCCGTGTAGTGTCACTTGCATATTGCCTGCCGTCAGTTCCGTCCGATAATAAAACACCTAGGTTATTTCATTATCTCATCTTAGACTGTGATATGTTGAGTGGCCTCTGCCTCCCACTCGTTGTTTCTTGCCGGGTTGGCCTATATATATCCACCCTTTGTGTATATGTATTTCGTCCTTCCCGTCAGGTTATGGGCTTGACCACTTGGTAGTGGTCGCTCATCATTCTCGCCTTCTCTGATCCCGCGACCACCTTGCTTGCGGTACGCAACGTCGCCCCTCGCGTCGTTGATCTTCATTTGAGCACCCTTGTCCTCTACGCCTCCATCTTGACCTCGTGTGCCTCATCGACACCGAGAATTTCGTCGAGCACCCTGTCCTCGACCCAACATCTACGCGAGCACCTTTGTCCTCGACGATTTTTACTTTGCGCTCTGGCCAGCAGCACCTCAACTGCAGCAAAATTGGCTTATCGCACGACGTTTTTGACGTCACCACCGTTTCCCCCGCGAAAATCTACCCCGATTTGACCCTTCCATCACTGGATTCGGTTGATTTTTCAAAAAGTTATCTCTCCACTTGGGAGCCCTATCTTTTGGTCCGCAGAGTTCTGCAGCCTGCTGTCGGCCATGTTTGTTGAGCTCCAACGTGCTCGCATGGCCGCTGTTCGGGTTGCCCTTGCGTCCCTTCGAGCGCATCGGCAGCTTTTTACCGCGGACTATGGTCTGGTGGTGTCTGGTGGTGCTTATGCACCAGACGCCAAAGTCGAGTCCATCAAACCCATCGTCGACATGCGCTTTGACCACTACGAGCTCACCCCGCAGCATCCTCCACTCTCCCCTCCACCCTGCGTGCCCCTTGGCCACTGCCTGGTGGTGTTTGGTGGTGCTGCAGCCCTCATCCCACCGCTTTTCCTCTCTGCTTTCGCACTTGTGTGCGGCGGAGTGGAGACACACCTCATCTTCCGCCTTCGCCTCTCTCAGAGTGCCCGCGTCACCGCACGCGCTCTGGTGGTGCCGCCCACCCTCGCCCCGCACCGCGTGGGCGTTGGTTGACCGCATCTTGGCGGCGCTCGACTTCATCCACCATCGAGAGCTACGCCGCCATCCACCCTCGACCGCTAGAGCCTAGGATTGCCGGCTGGCCTGCGGGAGTAGCTTATCCCCGCAGCACATGCATGGGCGTAAGCCCCTAGAGCACGCATCTAGAGACCAACGCAGGCGAAGCCACACTAGTTGGGTCTCACAAGATGTATGTTTCCTTAGGGTTTCGCCTTTGTGCTTGCCGTAGGATGTTAGGCCTGGCCTGGCAAGTTGGCATCGTGGCACCTCACACCTTCAGGGTGAGGTGGTGTCATGGGGAGACAGACTTTCGCCCCCCCATAAAATGGGGGTGACTGTCTCTTCCTGTGTCACCCCTCGCCGTGTAGTGTCACTTGCATCTTGCCTGCCGTCAGTTCCGTCCGATAATAAAATACCTAAGTTATTTTATTATCTCATCTTAGACTGTGATATGCTGAGTGGCCTCTGCCTCCCACTCGTCGTTTCTTGCCGGGTTGGCCTATATATATATATATATCCACCCTTTGTGTATATGTATTTCGTCCTTCCCGTCAACGAGAGCCGACGTCGCGTGAAAAAATTGTGTCTAATCGAATTCGATTGTGAGCCCCCAAGGGAGGCGTAACGTGGGAATTTACACTCATTATGCATAATGAAAATCCAGTAGGTGGGAGCGTTGGGGTAGAGGGCCGATGTCGTAGAATACGTAAAAGCGATGGTCGAGAGCCGTAAGATGCATTGTCGGAACGGATAAACAAAGAAGCCGTAAGTGTGAATTTGCAAGATCGTAACGCGACGGCCAAGGAGTCTCACGACAAAAATTGATCAAGTTCCAGTCGAGTGAAATCCAACGCGGACAATACAAAATAATCCCAGGTAGGCGCACGCTGCAGCGAGTCCAAATCAATCCGCCCGTAAACAAGCTCCCAACCGCAACTGCGAAAATCACGACATCAAATTGGGCCCCCACCGCCCCACCAAGCGGAGCGGCTTAGCCACTCATGAAATCAAAAGTAGTGGTTCTGTCAGATATATAGTAGTGCCGACTATATATTGTGGAAAGAACTCAGAATGCTCGTTCACTTAAGATAACATAAGTGGCTACTGCCCAGTGGTACTAGTCATAGTACCAGAATCGAATCTGGTACTATCACAAGTACCAAAACGCTAGAATGTTTTTGATGTCCTCCTCCATCCTGATGGTGATATCCATGATATACCATTACCTTAACGACCCAAACTGAGTTGTATTATGCCCCATTGGTCCATAGGTTACGTGTAGCCCTCCCAGTGGATGCATATTGCCAACAAGGTGGAGTTTTGTGTTACACAATGGTGTCTCACTTGTCTTCGAAATCATGGCGCTACTTTCGGATTTCTTTTTGAACAGACTTGGGATTCTATTCAACCCAGCGATGGCTCAAATTGAAGCTGTATAACATGGCCAATGATGGATGTGAGCATGGGGCAGTTGGCATACTGCCCGTCGCTGAAACTGCGACATGCTAAACATCCCATCTCCACCAAATGGTCCAACTCAAGATTCCTTAAGTATGAGGGCTATCGTCGATTTTGGAGCCTAGTCGTGGCACTAAAGCTACGAAATAAGTATATTATAACGTCGGATCGCCTCACCAGCGTTTATGACATCAAAAGTAAACCCATATATCGATTTTTCAAGACCTTTACATGCATGAGAAGTTGCCGTACTTGGACTCTACAGATGGAACTTAAGTACGAAACCGCTCCCGATATTACTACAAAAAATGCTGAGAGGCCATTTTATAACACCCTTGGGTGTTATCGAATCCCAATACTGGCGTTAAAGACGTTCAAATGGCACAACGCATGACGACCACTTAGGATACATCCCAATAATGAAATTTGACATCATGCATGCCACCTCCTGGCCACATAGCGTGCCCTTTTAAGTCACCGCGCGCTTGGTACTTGTGACAATACCAGAAATTTTAATTAATTTTATGGCGTTACACCCCCCAAAAGCACACCGCACATACACATACCTAAAGTTCACGAGAGTACATTTCAGCATCAATAACAATTCAAAAGGGTCCTAAATGATTTTCAAAACCTTCATGGGACTCATACACCCCATCTAGTGCCCATAATAAAGCATACATTTTGGTACTTGTGACAGTACCATACCACCGGGCAGTAGCCATAAGAAGTAAGTTAGATTGAGTGAAACTCGGCTTAAGCCGGAAACCCTAAACCTGTGACAGCCGTACTACGGAGTACTCGTACATACAAAGGACCGTGACACACACGGGGTGTCACATCCAGCAAGGGTGGCGATACCAAAACTGATAAGGACGCACACGCGACCTTAAGATATATTATGATATAATAAGATAGCACAGGTGTTATTGAACAGTAACACGCGTGCAGCTTATGAGCGGGTGATGAGTGCAGACTTCGTCCGAAGATACTGCTGTAGCACAACGCTACCTCATCTATACCGAATGCCTCCCATCTCATAGATGGTACCGCTATTGGGTTAGTTGTGAACCCGAGGCATTGGTTGAACGACTAGTATCGGCAGAACGAATGATGCGTTCGCCCTATGATACTCGCATGCTTGTTCCGCACATGCTAGAAGCGAAGATGATTTCTTCTCCGAACCGTTCGGTACTTCAAGATAGCATCTTGCTTCGCCATTCTCGAGTCCGACATACGGCCTCTCGATGACATGTGTCATTCAAGTCTTACCTTGAATAAATGACAGATGATGTGACTTATCATCTCGATGACATGTACAGTCATAGTCGACCGTACTGACGACTGTCTGTCATTATAATATATGACATGACTCGACATGACATGACATGGTATGACATGTCTGACAGGTATGACACGTATGACATGTATGACACATGTGTCATCGGTCATAACCCTGACAGATCTCCCCTCTTAAAAGAGTTGTGACCTCACAACGGGCATACCTTTGTATATGTCTTTGATGTCTTTGATGTCTTTGATGTCTTTGTTGTTGTTGCTTCTGCTGGTACCAGTCTTCTTACACCGATTTGAGGCGTCCCTCATGGTGTTTTTAGGATATTGGGGGGAACTGAGTCCACTTTAGTCCCTCACCTTGGCATTAGCCTCACAGTTCTTAGGATGTAGCCCCCTTTGAATTGCGTATCGTATTGCAGAGTGACGATTCAAGGTTCAATGAATTGCGTTTCGTGATACAGATTGACGCTGGATTGCTGATTGATCTCTGCGTATCGTGTTTCAGAGTGACGATTCAAGGTATCCGAGGTTTACGTTACGGATTATTTGCGCTAGCCGTCGTCGCCTTTGCGAACGATGATCCCACGAATTAACAATTTATAATCGAACGATTCTCGGCCTGATATATATAACTGATCGACAAACCGGTACATGTTTCCACAGTTATTATATATAGTGCACCCAACCCTTCCTCCCCTCCTGAAGCTACTTTGGAGGTTCATAGGCGGTCATGGGGAGCCCTTTGGATGTTTCCGGAGTTATTTCACCGGGGGCTTGTTTTAATGCAAACGGAGTGGCCCTGCTTAACGGGATTGGACTTATAATCCTTTACCCGGTCTGCTCAACTCCTCAATTATTGGTCCAGTACGCACGCTTTGACGAACATCTGTCGCGATGAGTGAGAATGGATTCGCCACGTACTAATGTGAAATTTATTTTAGTTATGTTTGTCGGGCATAACTTAGGATCACAACTCCGTCTACCTCAGTCGATGTCTCCGGTAGCTTCGGATGACTGGCCACAGAATCCGATGACTAACCACGGTCTTGGCAAAGGTAGCATTTAGCAGTTTTTATTTATCCACACTCAGATATGATATCTCGCATGTGTGCGTATCTGTGCAAGGGTATGATTTTTGTACAAGGCTCACTACACCTTTAGCAAGGAAGGATCAATTTCCCGCTCTATGCAACATAATGATAAAACATTAAGCGCAAGGTATATAGATGATCGACATGTATTAGTATATATTACAAGAAGTAAGGGCATCAGGCTTAATATAATGTTTAGCCTTCATAGTGTAGGCAGCTATCATGTCTGCTGCATTGGTCAGCTCTGTGGCTTTGACCCAGGTGTCATGCTCAGGGCCGTAGCCTGCATATCGCACTAAGTAGTACTTGACACCTCTAGTGATCTTATCTGAGATGATGTGTGATATCTCAAACAGTGGTTGCCCTTCTTCGGTGATCATCTGTGGCAGAGGCAAAGGTGCTTGGATCGAGTCGTTATACAGCTCTATTCTGGATACAGGTTGTACCGGATGGATACGGATATCGAGGTCTCCGAAATCTAACTCGTATGCACGCCCATGGCTTAGCACTTTGGATATGGTAAACGGCCCAATATATGGCTGCTTGAAGTGTCTGCCTGCCTCTGTCAAACCAATCCATTGGATAAACTCGGTCCGTAAAAGAACTTTCTGCCCTACTGCATATTGCCGGGGCATGTGAGTCTTATTGAATCTGGCTTGGCTAATTTCTGCTGCTCGGGAAATGTTGTCTACCGCGTTGGCATGTACAGCCGAGTACTGGTCAAAATGATCTCGAATAGCATTCTGTACAGTAATACCTCACCTTTAAGAGAATCGACGATAAGAGACCAGCCAGCGTTTGGGGGGGTCGCGTTTTTTACGATGACCCTGAGCCTTTTCAAATCGTTAAGAGAATGGGTCCAAATAAGAGAACGGGAGCTGGCTAGATGAGGAAATATGGTTGGGAAACCATGTTAAACCATGTATTAAATATGGTATGGTCGCAAATAAGGAACAAACCTGGCTATCGCTGACCTTATTGGATCGCGCTTCGTTAAGCGCCGCTGGCGTGTTGGGGGGCGGGGGGGGGTTCACTTTTTTCCGATGAGGCTGGCTGACCGCATATCCCTGTTCTCTTAAATATGCAGTATTACTGTATTGGAACAGGAGCTTCTGGCGGAATAGTGATTGCCAGGTCATGAGGCGAAAGTGGCTGCGCCATCGAGTCGAGATAGAATCACACCACTGAGGATTTCTGTTAATAAAGTGTTAAAAAGTGTTAATTATGTGTTAAAAAGTGTTAACGGGTAGGAACTGTTAATAGTGGTGTTATAAATCCCGGTGGTACTTATTGATTGGCTTGGGCGAAAGTTAAGGAATTATATAATTCATGTTAACAGAATGTTAACAGAATGTTAAATTAACACAATTTTAACAGAATGTTAACACTTAATCGGAGGGGTGCCGGAGGGAGTTAAAATAGGCCCCCCTCGCGAGATCGTTACACATGTAAGGAATATTAACAGAAAATTAACACTTTTAATAGGAATCATACACGTGGCACTCGGATTATCAGTTTTACCGGATACTAACACTTGGCTGACTGTAAACGGTCATAAATTAACAGATTTGACCGGATCGTCCACGTGTCATGACTATTAACACTAGCACCACTAGATATTAACAGAAATTCCAGATTGTTCCACGTGGCATGTCTATTAACACTAGCACCACTAGCTATTAACAGAAATTCCAGATTGTTCCACGTGGCATGCTAAGAGGGACTGCCGATGCTACTAAAAGTACCACTGGAACAGATACGTTCCATGTGGCAAGCAGGCATTCGCTATCGACACAGAGCAATTGGACGGAGCTGATGAAGCTGCGCTGGCGTTCGGTGTCCTCCTTCGATTGCTGCGCGGAGCTCATGAGGTAGCTTGCGCTATTGCTTCTTGCAACGTACCGCTTTCATCCCCGGCCATAGGTAAGTGACGTGTAGAGGTACGCGGTTTCCAGGTGGGCGATGGATAATGACCTTGGTTTCGAGACGGCTTACCGGTAGGAGAAGTGTACGTTTTTCTGCCTCGTTGCACACATACACGCCCCGGCTGTTCATGGTAAGGTCCTCAACCGTGGGGTAGGCGGTCACCATAACCAGGCGGCACACGGTGTCCTTGGCGGCGGAGTTCTCGGCGGAACGCTTCAGGAAGATCAAGTAGTAAGCCTCCACGGTGCCGTACTCAAAAGCGTCGGCCGCGCATGTACTCAAAGCCACGTTGAAGGAGATACGCGTTTTTGCCCGGGTGTAAACCCGGGATGTGAAGTCCTCATCGCCTCTTCGCATGCGCGAGAGTCGAAGGACGTCCATGAGTGCATCCAGGGAAGGGCTTGCATGATCGCTAAAAAGGGATCGGACGCACCCCACCAGTTCCCGGTACAGACGACCCCCCTCCTCGTTTGCCAACGCAGCGGTTGGTACACCGTCGCGGACGAGATAGTGGCCGGTGTCAAGGAGATGGCACACCTTGGAGGAATCGTCAGCCCGGGTGGTCCTAGAATCATGGTATTC
>LGRX02002483.1:0-50620 GCA_001247695.2 Cymbomonas tetramitiformis
CGCATGCCCTGCCGCCGAGCGCGGAGCGCGGCACCCGCACTCGGGGTGCTGATGAGGCCGGCGAGCCCCAAGCTCCGGGCGAGTGCACCCGTCTCGACGGGACGCATCGCCACGCGCGTGCAAGGAGGCCCACCCTTGCATGCGTGTCGCCACGAGGTGAGCACACCGAGGTGCTCACCCGCGCCCTCCCCTTACATAGGGCCACCGAGGTGATGCCGCATCGGCTACTGGTGGGGAGCTGACAGAGAAGGAGAAGGAAGATGTGGCGTGCTTGGAGCAGCTGGGTGTCAACGAGTGGGACATGGAGACGGGGCCCGCAATGGGGCAGTCGGCTCATTAGGACGGCAGTCGGACTTGTTCTTGCCCTGGGCCACCTATAATTGCATGCAGTAGGCAATAGTTTCCTCCATGGGGGCCCCGGTCTGGGTGACCTTCATGCTTGCTGCATGTTAGGCCTAGGGTAGAAGGCTCTCTTGGTGCTGGAAGTGACGCCCCGACTGTCATTCCTATAGTTAGGGTGTATGACTGTCACCGGTCCCGGATTGGCCTAAACAAGAATTTCTTTTGAAATCGCCTAAATTTTTTTTTACCCATTTTTCGGGGCTGAACCTATATTTTTTTGCCCTTTTTTTCAGGATGCCTAAATTTTGATGAAAATTTTCCTCTTTTTTTCGGAGCCGTAGAGCCGCTGAGGGAGGCGCGGCGGTGCGGAGGCGCTGCGATGTGATAATGCGGTGAGATGAAATAATGCGGTGAGATGTTATGTCGCGGTGAGATGTTATGTCGCGGTGAGATGTTATGTCGCAATATATGGAAAGGAGGAAGACGATAGGGGAAAGGGGAAAGGGAAGGAAAGGGAAAAGGGGGGAAGGAAAAGGGGAAAGGGGAAGGGGGAAAGGGAAAAGGGAAAAGAAGAAAAGGAGGAGAAAAAAGTAGAGGCGGGCGAGGGGGGAAGGGCTCAATTACGGAGTGTGCGTAGCTTGCGGAGCACGTGGATTTTGACGGATTGCTTCAAGAGTGATAAGGTCTCTTTGCAACATCCACAAAAGAGTCTCCCTGCTGAGATAGGTAGCCCCTCATTTGTGTCGCACGGGTTATTTTATTTGTCGTGTCGCAAAAGATTCGTTTATATTAACGACGCTTCGCAGCTTTCTCAGAAATATGCTGTTTTTCATTTCGTTTCCCTTAAAGGAGCGAAACAGGTTTCCTGGAAAAAAGTGACATCAACAGGCCACACCGCAGGAGCTGTCCCTCAAAAATTATGCCGTTGGAAATTTTCCAAAAAATTTCTGCCCATGTCAGCAGTCCTACCCCGGATTGTGTCGAGCGCTCGCGCTTTACCGGCCAATCATGATACGATAGCATCTCAGCAGTCCTACCCCGGATTCTTTCGACCGATCGGTCGTAACCGACAACGAGAGAAACGTTTAACAATTCAAAATTATACCACGAAGATATATATGCTGTTTTTCATCCATGTCAGCAGTCCTACCATGATTGTGTCGAGCGCTCGCGCTTTACCGGCCAATCATGATACGATAGCATCTCAGCAGTCCTACCCCGGATTCTTTCGACCGATCGTTCGTAACCGACAACGAGAGACACGGGTAACAATTCCATATTTTACCCCGAAGATATGCGGAATTTACAATTATGAATTTGTCGCAAAACTGCTCTAACAGGTTTACCGATCTCAACATCATCATCAGCAGTCCTACCCCGGATTGTTTCGCACTACAGCACCGATCGTTAGTAACCGACGACGAGAGACACGGGTAACAATTCCATATTTTACCCCGAAGATATGCGGAATTTCCAATTATTTACGCATCTCGTCATTCAAGATCATCTCACCACTCCTATCGGCGGCGCGGCCCGGACAAAAGTGGATATGGTATGATCCTGGTCGGCAACGTTTTCATTTTTCTCCAAGCTCTTATCTTGCGCCTACCTGCTCGCTGTCTCAGCACGCGGCTTGTGTTTCTGTTTGATTAATGATTTTTGTGCGCTACTTTTCTTTAGCGATATTTCATATTGACCATGTTTTCGTGTGCATGCGTGGAACCCGGCGGGGGGCGTTCCTGCGATGTTCTCACATGAGCCGCATCCCACCAGCAGCCCGTCCTGCGATATATGGATGATTGGAGGCCGTCGGGCGTGTTTGCATCCCGCCTGACGGTTTGGGTTCAATTTCCAACAGGAATTCTTCCTTCCTGAGCAGCGCTCTGTTTTTTTGCAGGTTTATGCTGTGCCTTTTCTGAAGGCGCCAACAACGGCCATAGTGTATAATTCATGCTGTGCCTTTTCTGAAGCCGCCAGCAACGTTCCTGGCGGCATCTTTCCCTCTGGCCCTACTAAGCTGAAGGGGTGCTTGGAGACCGGCGGGATTCTCCGACGGGTTGGGTTCGATTCCCAACGTCTTTACTAACCAGCGTTTCGTTTTTTGCAGGTTTTGTTTTTTACGCCGAGCATCTTTTTATGCCGCCAGCAGAGTGCTGGCGGCATCCTGTGACTTCCAGCTCTGTTTAGGTTTCGCCGATTATTGATGTTCAGAATTTTAGATTTCCCACCCACTGTTCCGCTGCTGTTTTCAAAACGTCTATTTTGTACGTAGACGCCCACCCGAGGGTGAAATGCGGACAGCAGTTGGCTGTCGGTATTGGGTTCGATCCCCAACGTCCTGACTGATTCGCTGTTCGTGTGCTGCAGGAAACGTTTTGGTTCTGAAGATTTTGGAACGTGCGCTGTGCTCTAGTTTCCTAGTTTAGATTTTCATATCGCCCTCGGGTAGTTGAATCCTTGTATTAGAAACTAGCAGCCTAGTAGTAATAAGTAATTATGCCAATATTTTAAAAGAGAGTAATCGGTTTTTCTCTTTGTATCTTTATCCATCTGAAATGCTTGCTTGCTTGCTACTCATGTATGCCTCGTGCTATATGAATGTCCCCAAGTGATCGTATAATACACCTGTGTTTTATGTAATATTCGCGGTACTACTCGTTCAGTAATTTTGTTTTTCAAGTCATAATCGCGGTACTATTCGTTTGTGTTCCCCCTAGCTTAATTTCATTTTCGGAAATTTTCTGTGAATTTTCACGACAGAAATGAGCGTGGCGCGCACGTCTGTCGCACCTGCGACAGACATGAGCGCCACGCTCATTTCTGTCGCACGGTATACTTACAGTTTGTCGCACGGTGCGACAAATAAAATAACCGGTGCGACAAATTTGAAGTGCTTCCACTGAGATACGCAAACACTGGTCGGGAAATTCGGTGATGCGCTTGGAGGGCTCGATCTTCGGCTCCTTCGTGATGCGTACACCCCCTCCTGCACGCTTCTTTCCAGAGGGAGGTTTCAGAGAAGCAGGGTATATTGCTTACCGTGGCGGGCCGGCCCGGGGCCGTAGCTCACCACTCCGGGCCGAATGCGGGCCGATGGGATGTATGGGTGCGGGCCGTGACGTTTAATATGAAAATAGCAAAATTAATGCAAAATTATGCGAGTTTTGCATTATCACCATACTTAAAATTAAAATTTCGCGCCTGCGGCGGGCAGTTTTGGAGATTGGCCGTATTGGCCGAAAACGGGCCAGTGGATTTGCCGGTTGCGGGCCGTAAAGAAAAAAGAAAAGCAATACACCCTGCAGAGAAAGGTGCCCTTTCTCGCTCGTGCGCTGCTAAAAGCCGGCTGCTGCGGCAGCTCGCTATCCGCATGATGCTGGGAGCTCCTTTTCCGCTTCAGCTGGTCGAAGGCGTTTGTTAGGGGTTGTGCTCGCGTGCGTACATACGCTGCCTCCAAGCGACTCGGTTCGCGGTCGTCGCTGTCCTCCGATGAGTCGTCATCGTCACGTCCCAGGTCTAGGTGTACTGGGCGGAGAGTTGTCTTGTTGGTGTTATCCTCGACGTCGAGCTCAGATATATCAGATTCTGAAGCTGAAGAATAGTCTTCGACGAGCATGGTGATGATGATTCCCCCCTGTTCGCTGTTGGCTGTTCTTGCGTCTCACTGTCGACAAAGAATATTGTAAATCTGAACGAAAGGAAGGGCGGCGACATCGACATCGACAGCCGACACCGTCTCGACCGTCTCTGTCAGATTTTTGCCATTTTTCGACAAATTTTCGAAAAATATCGATCGATGGGGGTCCAACTTTAAAAATTGCAGACGGGGGTGGATATTTTCCCTACGGACCCCCTATATATTTTCAAAATTTTGACATTTTTTTTGCCGAATTTTGACCTAAATTTTGAATAAAAGTTTTCAAAATTCTTGTTTAGGCCAAGTCCCGGAACCCTAGACCCCGAACATATAACGGGAAGACTGAGTATTCTCACCGGTTGTCTATTCTGATTATCTGTCTCACCGAATATACAGTCCAGCTGATATATTCAGCAGGTTTGGTACCACGCACGCTTAATTTTACACTGCGACTTTGGCCATGATTGGCTAAACACCGACGCTTGAGATGGGGTGAGGGACCCGCGTTAGAGAGGTTTTCGGTATGGGCGGTATGGCTCAGTTACGGACGCGCGGTTGATTGGACATGATTGGGGTGCGCGTTATGGCAGCTTGGTTTCCGTGCAGTATCGTTGGGCTGGATTTTGTTGTTTCTGGTCACTAGTACACCGTCCGACATTGATCACGTCCTTTCGTCCCACACGACCGCGTACATTTTGCTGTTTCCCCGATTTATCCTCGACGACCCGCCGCAACTCGCGAGCCGTCGCCCACACCGTTAGCCTCGCCTCGCATTATTCGCCTCACCCTGTCTCTATAGTCATTTCATCATGGGCACTTCTACGAGATCGCACACTGCGGCCGCACGCCGCTCACTAGTTACCATTTTCGACGATGCCGCAGCCAGGCATGCAACTACACCAGCCACCCCTACGGTTGCGACTGCCCCGGCTGCCCAGTCCGCGGGGGCGGTCTTCCTCGATGCGGTCAGACGTCTGGCGAAGGAATCCTTCGACGAACGTGCCGCCAAGCTCGTCATTAAGAAGGTCTACGACGACAAACATGGGCGTTTTCACGGTACGGAGTCGAACGTCAGCTCCGTCTTCGCCCGTCTGGTTCTGGCGTTACGGGACATTTTCGTCACTGAGGAGTCCGCGTTTTCTTCTCTGTTCGACCTGGAGGATGCCACGCTGCCCGTTCGCGCCGAGGCGAACAAGCTACTATTTTCGACACTGGAATTCATCATCGCTCCGGTGTCGCCCGCGGCGGTCTGGATGGAGTCTTCGGCGGAGACACACCCGTTTGATGGGAAACGGGTGTTGTCACGGGGAGCCCAATCTTGCCACCCCCACTGTAAGGCGGGGGGGCACAGTGGGTCTCCTGTCTGTCACCCCTCAGCCCGATGTGTCACCAGTGTCCGTTGTCACGTGTGTCACGGTGTGCTATAAAACACCTAACTCAGTATTTTATATCATCTTAGTACCCGAGAACACCCGCCCCTGCGAGACTGTTCTGCACACACGCACTCGAGTATATATATCTGCCTATATATCTCTCTTCTTGTCAGGTTATCGGCCACCACTTGTGGGTGTTCGTTTATTACTTTGGATCCCTGGGGAGCACGCCGATTCTCCTTGTAACCGCCGCACGCCGCCGGCAGCTGACGCACACCGCCGTCCGCAACCACATTAAGACCTCGGCCACCGTTGGAGATCGCGGCCGCGTTCAAAATTTATTACCAAACCGTTGATCAATTTGGGCTGGAGTTGAGCCCCGTTGTATCCTTTTCGCACAACGTTCGTCACGACATATATACGACCCCGGCCACCGTTGGAGATCGCGGCCGCGACCAAATTTATCACCAAACCGTTGACAATTGGGCTGGAGTTGAGCCCCGTTGTTTTACCCAAGTTTCCAACATTACCGACTACGTGCCCACACTCTGGACAGCAGCGCCCGTACCGTGGCGAAACTGGCTTACCGCACGTTATTTTTGACCTCACCGCCGTTTTCCTCGTCGAATTTCACCCCAATTTGGCTTTTACATCGCCCGATTTGGTTAATTTTACGAAGAGTTACGTTTTCGACACGCACCCAAACGCGCCCTCGCCTTTCTGGACAGCAGCACCGCTCCTGCAGGACAACTGGCTTGCCGCACGACTTGTTTGACGTCACCGGCGTCTTCCTCGTCAAAATCTACCCCAATTTGACTCATACATCGTTGGATTTGGTTCATTTTTCAGGAAGTTATATCTTCGCTTGGGAACCCTAACTTGGCGTTCGCGGAATTCTCCAGCCAGCGGTCAGCCACCATGTCCGCTGACCGCCAGAATGCGCGCATGCCCGCTGTTCATTCAGCGTTGGCATCTTTTCGAGTCCATCGGCGGCATCCTGCACCTGGCTATGGTCTGGTGGTGTCTGGTGGTGCTTATGCACTAGACACCAACATCGAGTCTATCGCCTTCGCCAATGACGACAACTCTGAGCACGACGAGTTGCGTCCGCAGCATCCTCCGCTCTCCGCTCCACCCTTCGTGCCCCTTGGCCACTGTGTGGTGGTGTGCGGTGGTGTTACGACACCAACCCCACCGAATCTCCCCTCTGCTTGCGCGCTCATTGGCGGCAGAGTGGGGGCTCGCCGCATTTTTCACCTTCCATCCCCCTGCCCCCTCTTCGTTGACGCATCCGCTCTGGTGGTGCCAGGCCGCTTTTGGCTCTGGCATCGCACTGGCGTTGGTTGAACGTTGTAGGGATGAGTATTGCCTCACTGGCGCTTGACGCATGCGATCGAGGGTGACGCCGCCGCCAGCAGGATTAAGTAGCGACAACACAGTTCGACAAGGACCCTTCTCCATGCCTGCACGGTTTGTGATTGACTCTCGAGGGAGCCGAACTCTTTAGATTTAGTTAGCACCGGACTTTTGGACAATTTGGGATGGCGCATGCCGAACTGCTCGGGCCAGTTTGGCTCCTAGACCCTGCACTGCTCCTGTCTCTTTGCCTGGTGACACCTCAACCCTACGGGGTGAGGTGGTGTCACGGGGAGCCCAATCTTGCCACCCCCACTGTAAGGGGGGGGCACAGTGGGTCTCCTGTCTGTCACCCCTCAGCCCGATGTGTCACCAGTGTCCGTTGTCACGTGTGTCACGGTGTGCTATAAAACACCTAACTCAGTATTTTATATCATCTTAGTACCCGAGAACACCCGCCCTTGCGAGACTGTTCTGCACACACGCACTCGAGTATATATATCTGCCTATATATCTCTCTTCTTGTCATGTTGCTGGAGATCGTTAGAATGCTTCTGGATTCCGGCGGACCCTTTCAGGGCACCGCAGACCTTCTGGCCATCAAGATCACCCAGTTCGACCCGTCGCGGACTATCTCCGCCTTCAACGCCGCTCTCCGGTCCGCTCGACGGAAGAGCACCCTCGACGACATGGAGGTCAAGTCCCTGTTCATCAAGTCCCTCGACCCGGTCTTCTATGCCCCGGTTGTCAACCGGCTTTTGCTACACGACCAAGGTGCGGCGGAGTCCCTTGCCACCATTCAGCAATGGACCCGTGAGTGCTACGCACAAAACGGGACGGACTCGCACGTCCCGCCTGCTGCGCGCACGTTCCCCGCCCTCACCCTGACTGGACAGGGCGACGACGAGGACTTCAAGACCATCTTCAGCGAGCTCCGCGACCAGCTCTTCGACATGAAGAAGGAGATCAAGGCACTTCACAGCCGTATCGACGACACGAAGGGCTTCACGACCCGCAACGACAAGAAGAACGCCATCGGACGCGGTGGACATGGTGACGGGGTCCGCTTCGCGGCGAAGCCTCTTCCCGAGCACGGCAACTTCCCGCAGACCTTCCGTGGGAAGCCTTCGGGAAAGGTGGCTTTCCACAAACCCACCGGTACGTTCGTTCCTCTGTGCAGGAACCCGACGTGCTCCACTACGGCGGAGAAACATTGGCATCGGGACTGCCCGAACGGCGGGCCACGCGGACATGTTGGCGCACACGGCTTCAGCATTGCGGACGGCGAGAACGACGTCTTCGCCACGCTGTTCCAGGACGCCATGGACAACAACGACGCCGCTCGTTTCGACGCCGTCTGCTACATTGCAGACGGCAAACCGGAGCTCTACGACACCGTCTCCGCCTTCTCCTTCGCCGTCGCCGAGGAGCGGGTGCCCGACACCATCGACGAGTATCTGGAGTGCCGCCAGCCCGCTGACACCCGCTTCGGGGTTTGCGCGGTTGGTGGTGTTGTGAACATCAACAACTTCAAGGTCCATGACGAGGTCCATGCCGACGTTCTGGTCGTACCGCCGCCGCCAGCACCGCCCTCCGCTCCGCAGTCGGTGGTGTCCGACGAGGAGATGTACCCCGTCAGCGCGTTGCACGCGCACGAGCCGCACATGTCCTTCATGGACAAGTTCGCGGTCAACTTGGACCTCACGGGGCCGGAGCCGACCCTCGCAATGCACAACATGGGGACCGTTGCGCCCGTGGACTCGGTATCAGTGGCAGCAGACGACTCCGAGGATGACGACGAGCGTCTTCCGCCACCGCGGCGGGCCTTGGGATGCGGTAGACCACCGATGGGTTTTGGGTTCTCCGCCCTCACATCTCTCACAGTCTGCTTGCTGTTCGTTGTCTGTGCAACTGCCATGCCTTCCCGAGGTCACTCCGCGCGAGCATCATCGGCAACAGAGCACACGCCGGCGACGAGGTCGGTGGTGTTGGGGTGTTGACGCCCGCAGCCGTCCCGCCGGCGCTCTACTGGCGCCCGGAGGGATGGTACCCCAACGATCATGGCGGTTACCTCGGCACCCTTTGGACATGGTACCCGGGTCCCTCGCAGCCGCCCGTAACGGCTCCGATTGTTGCCGTGTGCTCCGCCATCGCCGGTCTACGTGCCACCCGCCTGGGACGGGGGGACCGGGGATGAACCTTCTTCTTCAATCCAGCACCGGGCCGGACTGGTTGCACCCGGTGCAACTGGCTGCGGCGACATCGGCACATCCTCAACTTTCTCATTTTGCTCTTCTACGCATGATTTGCCAAACAGTGGTACCGGCTCTCCTGGGCGCTGTAACAGTGGCACCGGCTCTCCCGGGCACTCTCGACGTGGCTAGAGTTGACGAGATTGAGATTAGCCTGCCTCCAGATTGTAATGCTGTTGGTTCAGGTTGCCCCAAGATGGGCGTAATTTAGGGTTTTAACTGTATCTGTATTCTGCAGAATGCCTCACTGACTGCTAGTTTCAGGAGTTACCCTGCCAGAAAGGACAGGTTCTTCTGTAGGATGCTTATTTCCACCGAAGCTGAGTAGGTGTTTGTTTCAGTTCCGTGACCACCTAGTTTGCCAGTCACCACCCTAGGTGGTGTGCCGGAAGTGACGCCCCGACTGTCATTCCTATAATTAGGGTGTATGACTGTCACCGGTCCCGGAACCCTAGACCCCGAACATATAACGGGAAGACTGAGTATTCTCACCGGTTATCTATTCTGATTATCTGTCTCACCGAATATACATTCCAGCTGATATATCCAACACTTGGGACCTGGTTTGTTAATGCTAGGTAGCATAAGATACGGCTTGTGCGGTGCCTTAGCTTTTGGGGGTTTCAACCATGAGAGAGCGGATATTTCTGTTGATTATGTCCGTATGTCGTCGGCGGGCCTTGTGGCTCTTAGTCTCGGGATAGCACCCTTGAGGTGGGACCGAGTGTGTTTTTGGACTTATGGACTTGTCGTATATATATATATATATTATTCCACACACAGTGCACCGGCCGGGTTTGACAAATTCCCGTCATTGGGCTCTGAGAGCCGTAGCTGATGAGAAAACCGAATAGATGGGCTTCCCATTAACACTGCAAATACAATTTTCAGATCGGGATTTTTCAAAGAGGGGGAATCTCCGATTTCATCTCCTAATTTTTCCCCAATATGCTGGAATTAATATGATACATATGTCTATTTGATTTGAGAACACATCATCTGCGTTCTCGTGGTGTAGTTGGTTATCACGCAAGTCTAACACACTTGAGGTCTCCAGTTCGAGCCTGGACGAGAATATGATCAGCGGCGATAGCTCAGTTGGGAGAGCGCCAGACTGAAGATCTGGAGGTCCCCAGTTCGATCCTGGGTTGCCGCAACTCATAGAGGAAATGGAATATATTTGAAGGTACTCATCAGGATCTATAACATTTAGATTCGTGTTACGATGAACGTGCATATACGATTGTGGGTCAATCCATTCCACGCACAGGGATCCCATCCCATTTGATTTCGCGACTCGTGCCGCGTTAAACATTGCGTCTGACGCGTCATCATTCGGTATACGCAAGCTTCCTAACCAATGATGCGTTCACACGGTGACAATGATAATGATACATTTATTCACTTCGACATCCGGCTTTATATACGTGTGTCTGACGCTTTTATACTGGTCCAGCTCTGGTCCACACGCGGCGTCGCCCCTATCTCGTTTGACGTGTCGCGTGGGGATATTCAAGATTTCCTTGTCCTCGGTGTGATGCGATTTGTAATAGGCCTCTGTCGCTGTCGTGAGCTGAGAGCTCGCGACACAATGGGCGCGGGCGACCGTCTGTTAGACCTTGTTTGGATGACGACACGTGTGTGGGATGTGTGCAAAAGTAGGCATCTCATGCGGCAACCCAGGATCGAACTGGGGACCTCCAGATCTTCAGTCTGGCGCTCTCCCAACTGAGCTATCGCCGCTGATAATATTCTCGTCCAGGCTCGAACTGGAGACCTCAAGTGTGTTAGACTTGCGTGATAACCAACTACACCACGAGAACGCATGTGATAATCAGGAAAATTCTAGCCGTTTTACATTGTTTGGTAGCTCCAAAAGATTTGTGCTCACCCGACCGTTTGCTTTTTGCGACTGCAAGAACTAGAACCGTACTGTATCCAATTCGGAATTCCAACCATCCCACGCCAGACCATCGGCATCGCATGTCACAAGTAGAAGTTGGAAGTTCATCTGTCGTGCTTCCTGTTTTATATACCTAATAACAACGGCATCGCCATCGCGCATCGTCAGATCGAGTTCCCAAGATAAAGATCCCAACAACGAGAACTGCTGCCAGAACGAGAAGAGAACTTTGAGGGGCAGGCGAGGCGAGGGGCCAGTTTGCTTTTCATCTTCCGGTTCGGCTTTATAGATAGCGAGTCCGAAACCAGTAAAGAAGCTGGAATTTATGTGTGCAAATGGAAAATGATTCTTCGGAGCATCATTCTTCGTCACCAACTTAGTTCCAGAATATTTCCTGCGATTCTTGCATTTTTGTTCGCTGCATTCCCGCGATGCAAGGCCCATGCCTCAAGGACAAACATCTCCCGAAAAGTCGAGGAACACACGTGCCTACTATGTGTCTTCGATCCGCGGGAGAGTAGGCAAGTTTCGACTTCCAAAATGCGATGACTGTAGATCACCAGACACACAATTATTAACTGTTACGGCGTTATCTCCGGTTTTAAGCAAAGCAGTTCCAGGAACGCGCGCACACACCGCCTCTCGGATTTATTAGCCGTCAGGCTTTTGGTCGATTCCGAAAGTTCGTACCTTCTTTTACCGACGCAGCAGCTATTTTAGAAGCTTATCATGACGGGGGGCCAATCCAGTATGAGCCAAACGGCAAGGTGCACATACGCTTTCATACTCATTCTCAAACAATATTATTTTTGATATCTGTGTTTGATATCTGCGAGCCCTTGCCACGTTAAAACAAACGCAAATACCACACCCGTTTCCTGCCTTCCTAGAACTTGTACGCTCTGCTTACTGAGGGAGGGCGAGTGCACAGCTACATCGTCACTGGGTTCTTCGCCCTGTTCCTGATTGTGTCCTTTGCCATCGAGAAGTTTCTTCACAAGCTTGAGCGATATTTGCACGACATGAATAGAGAAGGAGCCTTAGCTGCCTTTATCAAAATGAAAGAAGAATTACTTTTATTGGGTTTTTTCTCCTTGCTGATTTCTACCATAGGTTCGTCGCCGCTTCCACAAGTTTCACGATCACACCGCACCAGCCTTCACTCGGTCTTGATTACTGCAGTTCTCAAGTCATTTGAGATACATCTGCCTGTGACACGGCGGACGGTAGTTGGGTTACTATTTTGTTCCAAACCCTTTGTGGAATATTACTGAAAGAGTTTGGCACGGCGACTGTGGTGTTGACAGAAAACGAAGTCACCTCCGTTTGCGTTCCGCAATCGGAAGAATTTGTTCCCTGTCCCGAAGGGGATGATTACGAGTAGGTCCCTCCTTCGAGCTTTACACTAAATATGGGGTTGGAGTACCTCGGTCTCTGCGTAGGGGTGCTTTGCTGTGGCCCTCATCGAGTTGGACCAAGAGCGTACAATAGATACGAGCGGTGTGTTAAGTTGTATCAGGACTTGATGACAACATGCACCACTAATATCCGCTAGCTGGTGCACTGTGTTTTGTGGGCGCTCCAGGGATGATCACGGTGAGTCGTATGAGAAAGTGGTGGACGACCATCAGGACGACCATCATCACCGGCATTTTCTTGCTGCTAGTGGCATTGAGTCGAGCAGCTGTCCTGAGAACGAAGTGTCTCTTATCAGCATCACTGCTCTACACCAAGTGCGCCTTTCGTATATCTTGACGCTCCAACGATCACTTGCCTGCGTATGTGACATGTCCTCTATAATCGAAGAACGCCACGCGCGTGATAAGACTCTCTAACGGCGTTCGGGTTGTACCGTCCCTCGGCCAACTTGTTGGTTCGGATTCTGTTCGAGCAGCAGGGAATATGTCTCACACGCAGTCAGCCACGGATGCCCTCGTGTGGCACCGCCCACACTTTAGTTCGTCTTCCTCTATCTACGTGCAATTAACGCAACTTGTGCTGCATCTGGAAAGTAGTTCCGTTTGAAGTCTGCCAGATAGTATCCTACGTTCGGTCCCCCCTCCACGTCACCCCGAAGAGAAGGAAGCGCTCATCTCACTTGTATCGTCCAAACCCCTGAGCGTGGCATTGGGAAGCGAGTTACCTGTTTTGCTGCGCATAAACTCCACCGAGTTTGGATGTTGGCTTGGTGTATGATACAGTAGAAACGGATCGCTCGCGGCAGCTCTTTCGTGTAGGCGCTTGGTATCCGGAGTTACTTGCCTCTAGGCAGGCGCCACAGAGGGAACTGAAGGACGGTGACCCAGCCTGCCGAGTTACACTTCTTGCGTCAACGTGTGTGCTGTTCAGGTACACGTTATCATCTTTTTGCTAGCGACAACGCACATATTACTGTCTGCGGCAAGCATGATTATCGCCACGTGGCGCGTGACGAAATGGGGTTTAATCATAGTCGACGTGAAACATTGGCTAGACACCGCACAGAAGATGAATGCTGTGGAGAACTGCTCAGGTTCTCCACATGCAGACGATGACTCGGAGTCTGAAGACACCCCCCAACACAGGCGCCCCATCCCGAAATCTAGTTTGAATCAGCAGTCGAGAAACCCCGACAATTCTGAGCCGACCTTGCAAATAGCAGACGAGCCCGGCGCAGACACGAGCACACCAGCGCTGCCGTCTGTCGAAACCCCCGTGGAAGACACAGATGCACACAATTTCGTGCCGACGCCGTATTCGTCGTCCAAGGACGGCAAGGGTCGAATAATGCTGCCACCTCTAAATATACCTCCCTGCTCCTCAACCGCCCTCCGTTCTTCCAGTGCACCGTCATCTCCCAAAAAGGACCTTGAGCCTCACAGCTGGTCTAAGGATCACGTCGGGCGCACCCACAACAATCGATTGTCCGCAGTTCGAGCTAGGAGCCTGGAGATCTTTCCCTCCTCAGGTAAGATATACCGACCTGCGTTGCACTGCTAATCACCGATGGCGGTCCACATTGAGTCCTCCATTACGTGGGGAAGACTGGTGTGGGACTTTTCTGGCCATAGGTGCCGCCCTTGCCCTCCGGCCATAGGTGCCGCCCTTGCCCTCCGGCCATAGGTGCCGCCCTTGCCCTCCGGCCATAGGTGCCGCCCTTGCCCTCCGGCCATAGTTGTTGCTCTTGCGGTCTTGCTCAGGTCTCGCCGATCTGTCCTCTGCAGATAAAGAACCCAGCTTGGAGCCGAAACGACACAGTATTGCCGTCCCCGCTAAAGATTCTCCTCCAAGATTTCTTGAGAGATTTAAAAAGAACGGTTCTAGGAAGAAGTGCGCACTCTGTGACCTCTCTCTCTCTCTCTCTCATTGTTTCAGCCCTTCACTTCAGCGGTGGACGGCCCCTCCCCTCTGATTGAAGCACAATCATTTTTGGGTCGATACCGTGTTGTTGACAATCACCTTTTGTTTGGAGAGCCCAAATCTGTGCCCCCACCACTATGCGCATCGGGCGTTTAGCAGCGGGACTTAACGGCGCGGAGGCACTATGCGTTCCTGCGCATCATTCTCTGAGCAGCGGTGTCAGTCGCTCCCAAATCCACCGACCTGTGCCTTTCCAATGATATATCCTGTAGTTTCGTAAACAAGAGAGAGTGAGAGACCTAAGATGCCCGTACTGCGATGTGCACCGTGCAACTGCCTGATGTCTGGCAAGCCTGTCTGAGAGAGGTGCGCGGGATGCACTGCAAACCTGAGGCTTGCGCGGTGCTTGGCGAGACTCGCACACGTATGGTAGACCTACTTAGGATCATGTGTCCCATAAAGTAACCGGTTTCGCTGCTTCCCTCGCCTCCCAGGAGGGTCCTCCCCTGCCCTGGCCATGGCCGTGCATTGCAGTAGGGTCTCTGCGTGTGCTGCCCGTGGCCGTGCATTGCAGTAGGGTCTCTGCGTGTGCTGCCCGTGGGTGCAGACACAGGTAGGGTTCATGCGGTGTCAGCCTGTGGGTGCATTGCGGCAGGGTCTCTCTGCGTGTGCTGCCCGTGGGTGTGCATTGCAGTAGGGTCTCTGCGTGTGCTGCCCGTGGCCGTGATTGCAGTAGGGTCTCTGCGTGTGCTGCCTGTGGCCGTAGATTGCAGTAGGGTCTCTGCGTGTGCTGCCCGTGGCCGCATTACTGCAGTAGGGTCTCTGCGTGTGCTGCCTGTGGGGTGTGCATTGCAGTAGGGTTCTTGCGTGTGCTGCCCGTGGCCGTGCATTGCAGTAGGGTCTCTGCGTGTGCCCGTGGCCGTGCATTGCAGTAGGGTCTCTGCGTGTGCTGCCTGTGGCCGTGCATTGCAGTAGGGTTCTGCGTGGGTGCTGCCTGTGGCCGTGCATTGCAGTAGGGCCCTTGCGTTGGGCTGCCCGTGGGTGTGCATTGCAGTAGGGTCTCTGCGTGTGCTGCCCGTGGCCGTGCATTGCAGTAGGGTCTCTGCGTGTACTGCCCCTGGCTTCGCCTTGCAACGCGCTCTCCCGCTATCTTGTTTGTGGCCTCAGAGTAGGGTCTCTCCCTCTCCTGCCTGTGACCCAGTCTCTCTAGCTGGGGCTGCACAACTTGCCACCCTTTGTTTGCTGAGGAAATGACCTGGACCACCCGGGGCGACCTTGTGGGGGGGGCGCCAGAATGTCCGGCTCCCTGCGGCTCATAAAAAAGATTAGGCACCAGTGGACACGAAGGCCGTCCGTGTTGGCGTACTCAGAGAGGTCCATCAACCAGGTCCACTTGCTGGCGCATTGGCAGGACCTCGTGCGGCAATTCTACAGGTGGCCGCCCTCCTCTGAGCCCTCCTCTGAGCCCTCCTAGCGGCCCTCCGCTCACTTCTCTTGCGGCAGCGTTGCAGTTCAGAAGTGGGCAAAATGCACGGCACCGGGTTGTGGTGAAAGTCTTTTGCTGTGAGGATTGGGGATGAAAGTGGAGAATGGGGCACGCGCAGGCCGCTGACTAAGGAGGAGTTGGGCATTATGCAAGTGGGCTTCATCCGCCGGCACAAGCCCGCTAGCTCCTTCAACTTCATTGCCTGTGCGCTCGACCCCTTCCTGGCCTGACCTGTATGCCAGCACGCGGCGCCTCGCATGCGTCTTGCTCGACTTGCCATTCGTCAGACCCTGCACTGCACGTCACACGCTGCATGTCACACGCTGCACGTCACACATCTCATGGCTCCCTGTACAACGCAGTTCGGTTGCAAACAACATACCTTCGTACAAAGAGACTGGCTTCTGATCCGCGTCATGCTTCCTGTGTGTTTTTCCCTTCTATTTATAGCGCTTCGCGGGAGAAACAGCAGGAGATTAGGCTGTGCGGCACCCGGGCACACCGCCGCACCGGAACCCTGCGGCCTGCGTTACCTTTCATACATGTCCGCAGCCCTAATCATCCTACAGATCAAAAGCTGAAGATAGTATCGTATATTCGTTTCCATTAATGAATTTATCACCGCGTTGGGGAAATGCTCCATATGCTGTGTGTCATGTGTCACACAAAGACCTGCCTGGATGTGAGCGAAGTTATGCGCCGCGGTGACCCCTCTGTTAGTGCGGGTGGCAGAAGCCGAAGGAGTTGAGAGGTGGCAAGTGCGTGCACGGGTTGGTAAGGGTTAGGTGCTCTCGGGGAGAGACGACGTGGTTCAGGGAGTGCAGACACGGCATGCTGTGTAGAGAATGACTTTTTGCGGAGCGGGGAGTGCAGACGCGGCATGCTGTGTAGAGAATGACTTTTTGCGGAGCGGGGAGTGCAGACGTGGTGTGCTGCATGGAGGATGACTTCTCAAACGTGGTGGGGCTGTCATGGATGAATTGGTTCATCTGCATGATCTGTGTACTGATCGAGGGGCTCAACGCCGAGACGGGCATGCTCATCCAGCTCTCCATCGCCCTCACCTCAATAGCGGTACCGCCCCTCTGAGCGTGGGCGCTGCTCACGTGCTTGCGCTCTTACGGGGCGTGGGTGCAGCTTTGTGTGTGGGCCTTCAAGCGGCTGCGAAGACCTCGTCTGCGCGATCTCCCGAGCACTTTTGTGCACGCCGTGGTCTGCTGAGCTCTCAACGCAGCGTCCACAGTGACTGCGCCGAAGCGGCGTTCCCTTTCATATTCGTCTGCATTTCAAATTTGAGCACAGCCTGCGAGTGCTTCCGCTCGTGCCAACCTTGCTCTTTACTGCCGAAGAGCGCAGGGAAGCTTTGAGAGAGTCGAGGGAGAGCCTTGGTGGCGGTTGTACGCCCCTACTTCAACAGCGTGCTGAGAATTATCTCGCTCCAGTATGAAACACAGAAATCGACGGTGCTGCTCGAGCTCATGATTGCGGATGTGCACGCACTGATGCGGGTCGCACCTGCCCCTAGCTGCTGGGAGCCTCGAGGGCCGGCGCCTGTAGCTGGCTCATGCTGCAGTATCTGCCGGCATGGAGCTGTGTCCGCTTTATGCATCAAGTGAACCTGATATGCAGTTTAATTAGGTGCTGAGCTCGAGGACATCGGCCACTTTTTCCAGTCCCTGATGGTGAAGTCGACTATGTTTGACTTCCACCTTCCTCACGCCTGGGTTCTCCGGTTGGAGGGCGTTTTGGTGGTGGATGCAGGTGGGGTACAAATTGGAGAGAATTCTACGATATGTCTGCCAGGGCGTGTCTAGGGGGGAGCTGTCTGGTAGCCAATCAGATATGATGCAGATGATGGAGCAAATCCAGTTCCACGAGGCGCATTTTCTCTCCGGTGAGCGTCACATGCCAGGCAAAAGGGAGGAACGCAAGGGGGGGTTCGGGCAAAAGCGCGAACGCAACGGGGGGTCCAGGCAAAAGGGCGGAACGCAAGGGGTTCAGGCAAAAGGGAGGAACGCAAGGGGGTCCAGGCAAAAGGGAGGAACGCAACGGGGGTTCAGGCAAAAGGGACGAACGCAAGGGGGTTCAGGCAAAGGGAGGAACGCAAGGGGGTCAGGCAAAGGGGAGGAACGCAACGGGGGGTCCAGGCAAAAGAGGAACGCAAGGGGGTTCAGGCAAAAGGGAGGAACGCAACGGGGTCCAGGCAAAAGGCAGGAACGCAACGGGGGTTCAGGCAAAAGGGCGGAACGCAACGGGGGTTCAGGCAAAAGGAGGAACAAGGGGCGTTCAGGCAATAGGGAGGAACGCAACGGGGGCCAAGGCAAAAGGCAGGAACGCAAGGGGGGTTCAGGCAAAGGGAGGAACGCAAGGGGGGTTCAGGCAAAAGGACGGAATGCAAGGGGAGGCTTAAGACGAGCCTGCAACTAAGGCGCCACGCAGGCCACTTGAATCAGGTGTCAGGTAGGCCACTTGAGGCGTGCCCACGAGGGGCTGTGCTGTTTAGTATACTGGATCATTGTCCATGCAAGGGGCGGCATGGGGAGAAGTGGTGTGTGCATGTGACGTTGTGAGAATGGGAATGCTTCCTGCGCAGATGAGAACTTCTGGTGGCGCAAGCCGAGGCTGCTCCTTGACCTAATCAAGGTGCCCTCCATTTGCACCTTCCCGGCTCTAGTCTAGGAAGCAGGGGCAAAGGAGCGGGCGACCCATTGTGAGGGGGCAGATGTTGTGGATCAATGTGAGGAGCCCACACGCTTGCGGCCTGCGAAACCCATCAAGGCTTTGCCTCGTCACGCTCGGCAGAGGTCCACGTGGCTTGGCGCCATTTTGGCCCTGAACTGATGTCTGCAGTTGATAATAGGCTGTCCTGATTGGCCGAGTGGTGCTTGTGCATGGATCTGTAATTTGTAAACGAGATATTTCTCAGAGAACAAAAGTTCCTCGGCAGTCGTCCCTGGCTTGCACTATGATGTGGGTGAATCACTTGACCCACATCGGAGCCTGACATGTTGTGGTCACGTGGTCACCTCACCTCCTGTGCAGCAGGCAAGAGTTGCTGGGATGTGGGGTTTGGATATTGGGACAGCTCTTCATTTTTATGTCCGCCATGCGAGTTAGTACCATCATTTTCAAGGTGATTCCCGGGCATTTCCACCACAGTCTAGGCCCGCGTAGCCTGCATCAATGCTGCCATGCAGCCCGCGTATGCTGTTCCATCTCTCAGGCATGCTCTACCATCTCTGTAGGTCGGTCGGTCTGTCTGCCTGTCACCATGCCGTCAGCACTGCGGTACGCGCTCGGCAGAAGGCTCCTTCCTGGAGGTGCGCTCAGCAGCACACCCTAGCTTCATATCCACGGTCAGCAGCACACCCTAGCTTCACATCCACGGTCAGCAGCACACCCTAGCTTCACATCCACGGTTGTAAAACCCAAACAAAGTGATTGTGAGGTTTTCTGGATGCAGGTGTGGCAAGAGGCAGACATCGAGAACTGCCGGACCATTAAGTTTGTTAATACATCAATAGGAGAACAGGTGAGGAACCCCCATTGAGGTGACAGACCATTATCAACTGGATACCAGCTGAAACACAATGCAAACACACACACACATACGCGCATTGGGGGCTGGGAGTATTGTGGCCTGGCGACCTCGGGGAAGCGGTGTGGGCGTGGCTGCGGGGGTTGAGTGTCGACGGATGCACTGTTAGTGATTTCCCTTCTCTGATGGTGCCTAAGCGCGTGCGGGCGCTGTTCACCGAGTGCGTGATAATCGCACTCGGGAGGATGTGGGTGGACCCGGAGGGCGTCAAGGTGTACAAGCTGTTCTCATTGCTCCCACGCCTGGTGTTTCAGCCGGTCTAGCAAGGAGCGAAGAAGGGTGTGGCCCAGAGGTCATTTCGAAGCGGTGCACCCCCGAATGCGGTGAGTGGCGCTGCAGCAGCTGGAGCGACTGCACCCAGCGGGGACGGGGAGGAGGCAGTGGGTGTTGGAAGGGGTTGGCGCCGGGAGCTCTAGGAGCAGGCGCTTGAAGTAGACGGGGAGGCGTTCGATGTCATGTGTAGCGTGCCACGGAGCTCGGGCCTAGGCGGCTTCCCCTTGCGCTTGCGGCAGGATCCGTGGGGCGGATCATTTGGGAGGCCAGGGGCGATGCCCAGCCAGAGGTGGTTGGCGCTGGGCTGCTGGAGGGGGTGTGAAGGGAGGAGGTGGAGAGGTTGGCGCTGATGGACTGGCGCTGATGGACAGAGTATGCAAGGACGCAATGTAGGAGACAGACTATGCACGCAGGCATGCAGGATGCGCAATGTGGTGGGGCGCAAGGGTCTGGGGGAAGGCGACATGGGCGGTCCGGGTAGGCTTCCGGTGGAGCAGGCGAGGCGGCCAGGAGGGCAGCACTGCTCTTGAAAAGCATGCAGGATGTGGGGCAAGGAGCGGAAAATCTTTGCGCGGCGGCGGCCTGGGGACTGGGTACCCGGGAGGCTTGGTCTGCAGGGATGTCCGTGGGCGCAGGCGGGCCCAGCCAGGCAGCCTCGTCTCAGCACTTGAGCGTCTAGGATATGCTGGCAGAGTGGGATGACCTCTCGTCGCCGGGCCCAGAGCGCGGGGTCCGGAATCAGGAGCAGAGTGGGGCGTCACCAGAGCAGGCGATGGCTATGGCCGAGGAAGGGGTGGCCAATTTGATGGGGAGAAGTGGGCCGGGCTTCTTGGGAGCCTGTTGGCATGGGGGGGAGCTGGTGGGAGGGTGTTGAGCGAGATGCGGGTAGAAGGGTGGCGGGCGCATTTGACGCATGCCGGGCCCCTCAAATCCCGGGGGCCCATCCCGGCAGCGATGACCACTTACCACAGGTTGCGCGGCAACATATGGCGTCTCATCAGCTTCCCTGCCCTCGTGGAGGCTGTGCCGTGCCAGAACTAACAGTGATGAACAGTTCTTGGGAAGGCAGCCACCGGTTGGTGAACTATCAGCCACCGGGGGGCGGGACACACCGGCATATGTGGGGATGGACCCCGAGTAGGAACAATGCAGAACAATAGTTGCAGTACGAGTGTGGAGTGCATCACTCAGGACTGCAGCCTACTCGCAGGATGTCCAGCGCAAGGGCTTCAGTCCCATAAAGTTGGTGTTGGGCGTAGGGAGTTGCAAGCATAGATCAGTGGCAGGCGCGCACGGTCAGAAGGAAGCAATTCGGTCTATCATTCTCAGCCCCTTGGGACAACCCTTTGGAACATCGGATGTGTTGTGGGAGGACAAGCTCCCTTGAGACCAGGTTTGGGGGCAGGGAGGGAGCAGGGTGGTGGTTCTGAGTGTCGGTTTGGCGGAGATGGCGCGGCACAGCTAGGAAGGTAGAGATGAACCGGCTTCAGAGACAGCATAGTGCAGTCGCAGAGGCGTTCAGGTGGCCCAGTGAGGCTTAGGGGGTCCCGTTCTCCACTAGGGAGCTCTGGAAAAACTGGACAAGTGTCCCGAAGTGTGTGCTGAATCCTTTGATCCCCGGTGTTGATTTATTGTGCAGCCGATCTTCTGTGGGTAGATGACGCCAAAGGAATCGGTCCAAGGATAGGCCGCACACACATATTATATATTTCCTATCTAGACACATATATATATAGATGTATAATATTGTCAATGGAAAGATTCTTGCTTCCGCTGCGATGTGGGAAGCTATCAATGCAAGTGCCAATTTCCCTTGTTGTGGCTGCTGCTGCCACCACGGGAGGGAGGAAGTAGCACTCAAAGACATCGATGTTTTATATTTCTGGATAACGGCTCCTGGTAGCACTTTGCCACGTGGCGCCCTGGATGTATGGCGGGGCAAGCAAGGCCTCGTGGCGAGCTTTGGCTCATTTTGCTGCAGACTTGCTCTGCGTGTTTGCGAGGGCGCACGTGACGCACGATGCGAGCCAAACTATGCGGCTGCGGGACTAACCTCCGTCATAAACTGGTGTGCAGCGCATCGACTTTCTCAGCCTGATGTTAGCGGCTTTCACCGTGGGGCACCTCGCCTTCATGGTGCTGCCGCTATATTCCCTCGTGGTACAAATGGGCGACCATTACAACGCCAACATGATTCCCAAGCGCGTCACCTTGGCGCTGAAGTGAGTGTTCCCGTTTGGGTGGTACTCATATGTGAGGCTGTCCATGAGACAGCCTCATGGCAATGCCCTGATAACGAACTGTAACAGAGCCGGCACATCCCGGAAAGTGTGGATCTGCATGCATTGTTCGATGGCTTTACAATTAGTTCAGGGAGCATACCTGTTAGGGCAAGCAGTTAGCAGCTATCGGGAATGAGGGATTCATCACCTGGGTTCACTTCTGACACACGTAGCTGAAGAAAGTCATAGGGTCGAGAGTTGAATCCGAGGGTGAGCCGAGTTCAGTGAGCGGGTGGAGGAGGTGCTCGGCATGGGACAGGCGCCTTAGTGAACATACCCGTTCAAAAGCCGGGCGCCACTCCTCAATTATGGGCTTTGCTGAGGAAAAAGGTGCAGCGTTGTGGCAGAAATTACGGTACGGATCTTGCGCTGCAAGTTGACCTGGAAATGATCAAGTCAGTAGCCATAGACTGGATAGGGGCGCCGGGTTAGGTCATGCTGGGCTGCTTGAATGCGGAGCAAGGAAGCGTGCTGAAGTGTGTCTCTGCAAGGCTTGTGGAAGCAAGCAAGCTCCCTCGTGATGTCAAGTTGCGGTTGGTGGGATGCAGGTTGCGGGTTGCTCGTAAGGAGTTAAAGCAGGAAGTCAAAATTCCACCCAAAGCCAAGCGGGCTACTGTCATGGGCGTGTTGGGAATGGACACGCCGGACCAAACACCACCTAAGCCTTCACTCAAGCGTCTGCAGAGCGTCCCTAGTAATTCCAAACGGCATGGTCTGACTTTTGATGACCCGGCATCTCTCTCATTGGGAAACATGAGAGGCGGCAATGCCTCTCCAGCTAGGGTGAGTTTTAGTGAACCTGGGGGCCAAACGGCAGTTTGAGGACGACAAACTTAAAGCAATATAGTGCACGGGGCATAGCCTGGACAGTTAGTGGCCTGAATACTCTACTCAAACTCTAAGGATGTCGATGTCAAGGTTTAGCTGAATAACCGGGGGAAATGCAATAGCTTAGTAATCTGCACACTGCTGAGGTGCTGCTGATACAAATCTGAATTGGACCAGGGGGGCAGTTTGTTCTTGATCTCGTATATAAACGAACAAATTAATATTATAATGCAATAAGCAATACTAGTGTCGGTGTGCATATCAAGATCATTCTGCGGAAAAGTATCGGGTTGATTGGGTGTATTGAGCCAATTTTTAACTTCTGCGTGAATATTTGCAAGGTACTATAGTCCTGCTCATAAATTATGGTGCACTTTTTGACGATTTCGAGCACGCTGTCCGAAAATGCACCCCCTACACACATCGATATTGCCTACAAATGCGACGCCACGAAATCAGACGAAAACAGAATATGCAGGCAGTATACGAACGACGGCTACAAGGTCAAATTGCACAAGGGAGGGTCGAGTCATGCAGTACCCCTCCTGACGCGCTGACCACAAGGCAAGCAAACATGGCCATTTTGAAGGGGTAATGCTGAGGTGGCTGAATGACGATTTTTTTCGAAATCAGGAAGGCGCTCCCATGTGACATTTGAACTCGAAACTTTGGTAAAATCCGATAGTGGGCAGTCGATAGGCATCGATAACCCCCCTGAATGCCCCCCATAGTATTTCCCAAATTTCGATGAAAGCTTGCTGAAATTAATTCCGATTTTTAGAATTAAAAATATGACATTTTTCAGAAAATTCGTGAGTCACCTTACCGCGCGATCTTCGGGCGCCCCACTTCATGAATGCAGGGTCCATGCGATGGGCGAAAGGAGAAGTGATCACTGGGCCGGTCGGGTCGCAGGTGACACCGCTATAGTGTCACTAGTCTACTTGACTACTCGAGCTGCTTGACACCTTGTGTGTTTGAGAATCCCTGCCCAGTGAATATCTCACCTTATTGAAATCGGCTACAACCATGCCTTATGGGACCAGACGAACCACCTCACGCACTGTCACACCTTCTATGGAGCCAAGGTGACATGCGGATGCGCGACCGACAGGTTCGGGCGGACTTGGCATAGAACACCACGTCCGGTTTTCATTGCCCTCAAATTTATGAGCAATGCTATGATAGCAATGTCAAGGTTGGTAGGCAAGGTACTTGGTGCAAGTATGTGCGAACATCGCTTACTTCAGGTTGTTGTTCATCATGCGATGCAGCGGGCGTCGTGATGCCATGCCGACTTGGCGCGCTGTGGTGCAAGTATGCGCGAGAATCGCTTACTTCACGAGGTTGTTCATCATGCGATGGCGCGGGCGTTAGCGTTGGCGTTGACGAAAAATGTCACGCGGATCACGCCTGCCATGCCACAACGTTGCGGTGGCGTCGCAATGCTCTGAACTTTCGTCAGCAATCGTCAGCCATTTTATGCCACTGTGCTTATTTGACGATCGTCAGATCGGAAATTTGTCGGGGTCGCCCGTTGGGATTCGCGCTTTGCTGCTCGGCTGCTACTGCTGTTGATCAAGGCAAGGTACTAGGCGTTGTCGATCTCAATGTTGAGATCTACACTACACAGCTTTCCGATCATGCCCCCCCCCAAAAGCGACATAGAACAGCGCGTTCGTGACGCTGTCATCGGTGACCAATTTTCCCAGACCGTTCATTTAATGTCAATCGCGGGGCTTCACACTGCCGATTCTGGGGGCGCCAACGTGGCACCCGATGTGATCGTGCATGATGAATATCTTGAATATCGAAGTCCGGCTGAGACCGGATGTGGAGAGAAAGCTTTAGATTCGACTCTTTGAACAGCATTCAAGTTTCGAATTTTTGAAAAGTTTTCGTTTTTAAATCAGAAGGAAAGGCGGCGATGCAATGTGAAATGTACGCCTGCATTTTGTACTTCATACAGCACACTGCGATTAGCCTGGGCCTCTTAGGCTTATGGTTTGTGTCTCGTACGTAGGGATCGGTATAGCCGAACCCACTTGATGCGTTGACCCGTTATCCGCTATCGAGGTAGCATAATGATTTAGGAATAGAAAAGTGCATAATGGGGAATAGAAAATATGACCATTTTTGGGGAATAGATTATATGTCACATGTAACCTTGCTTCATTCAATCGAGCGCCACAAGAAATTACATCTAGTTTGTCTAGCACACTCCCCAACACTTCACAGGTGCCATGGGCCAAGACGAGGAACATTTGCAGTTCACTAGCCCCGGGAAGGATGCACGAGAAGTTTACGAGGATTCCGATCCCGAGGATGAAATTGAGGAACTCTCTACGCGCAAGCGGACACGGACGCACGAGCGTAAAGAGTGGGTGGCCTTGCTCAGTGCTTTATCTTTCGATAGCTGTATCGAAAGAATTAAGGCGGTGTGTTCTGATGGCTTCTCCAAGGCCGACAAACCTCACATAGCTAAGAAAACGGGCAATATAACACACAAGTATAAGTGCTCGTTGTACAAGTCCAGCGGCTGTAAAGCTTTTTTCAAAATCATACAAAGCTCGAGCGACGGCGACAGTTGTGACTTGTTCCAGAGTGGAGCACACGATCACGAGGAATTCTTCAACAAAGGCATGACAGGGCTCGTCATGAATACACTCGTAATCATGATTACTTTCATGATTAGACGTTTTTTGGTACTAATCAAGTCTTGATTAGACCCGGCAGGGTACTAATCAAGTCTTGATTAGACCCGGCAGGGTACTAATCAAGTCGTGATTTTTTAATCATGACAGAAGTGGCGATATGACATATGTGGCCTCTGACAGTCGAGAGACAGTCTGACGCGACGGCCGGGTGCGTGGCCGTCGTCGGGTGGCCGTCGGTCGGGTGACTAATATCACTTTGTCTATTTTGTGGCTTCGTTGCACATGAGCGCACGTTCGTTCAGGCTCCACAATCGCCCGTGTGTTTTCTCAGATTTCTAGGACAGTTCGTCACGCATACTGTACTTAAGCAAGCACACACCGCAGAATGGGTCGGAGCAAGAAAAACCCCGTTTCTAACAGGCAACAAACGCTAGACATGAAGCAGTATCCGGCTTTGAAAAAGCCGCTTGAGCACATAGGGAAACATATCCAGATCCCGGGGTCCTTTTGGACGCTTGCTTCCGGGCGTATGTCAGAGAGCGAGAAGGAAACATTTTTTGTGTACTATACGCGAGTTCTCGCTTTCGCCAAAAGTCTCAGGCGAGGCAGCTCCTTCGCAGGCTTTTCAATTGCAGGAGATGGGTCTGACTGGGACCGGCAGCCTTGAGGAAGGCGATGCTAGTGGCAAAATATTTTGGATTGAATATCCACTGCCATTTCTACAGTATTTCTATGCCACATTCCCTCTTTCTACTGAAGAGCAAGCACCACGTGTGGAATCCGCTTTCGGGTACCCCTCACACCGCAGGATGAGAAACGTCCCCCTCGCCATCCCGACTTTCCGAACCTGGCATTTCCGTTTGCTGAAGTGTACAAGTTTTATTCAGTTACTTCTGACGATCTGGTTGAGTTGGGGCCTAAGTCTGGACAATTTGCGACTCAGTTTGTGTGCACGGTTAAGAACAGTGATGGCACCGCCTGCGGCACGATACGCAACATCTCACCGCGTTATTACATCTCACCGCGTTATTACATCTCACCGCGCTTTCACACGCCTCCGCGATATCACATGTCTCCGCGCTATGCACATGCTATACACATGCCTCCAAGCAATGAGCTAAAATTTACCCCACTCAGATGAGCAAAGAATGACTAAATGATCCAACAACCGAAAATATTCGAAAATCATGATTAAACTAATAAAGTCTTGATTAGACCCGACAGGGTACTAATCAAGTCTTGATTAGCCACGGCAGGGTACTAATCAAGTCTTGATTAATCACAGGACCCCACTAATCAAGTGTAATCATAGTATTCATGACGAGCCCTGAGGCATGAAACCTCGAGTAAAAACCTATTTGGACGAGCATGTGAAGAAGGGCACGGGACCAAAGACGGTGTTCCTAGAAATGAAGGACGACCTCAGCCACCCGACCGTACCGTGTTACAAAACAGTCTGCAATTATGCCTACAACAATAAGTTCAGAATTTGGGAAACTTCTTCTGAATGTATCTTCTGAATGCCTTCTGCATGTCTGATACATTTCAACATTCGTATACGTATTCGCGCGGAATATTTTTAGGCTGAAATAAGCTTGCAAGAAGGATGAGTGCAAGCAATATCGTATGGCATAATACACTTCTCGCCATCCTTGACAAATACATTCTCAATGCAAAGTTTGATACACGACAAGAGATGATTTGTTTGTGTGGATGACTATGCTTTGGAGACTCAAAATTCATTAACAATATTACATTTCAATCAACAATATAATCATAAGGAGGGCCACGCCTATTCTTATCCTAACTAGCTAAGTGTCTAGAACTACTTCACATTCACGTTCTAAACAACTAGTCTAATTACCTAGAAATGATGTACAACTAACATGAAACCACGGCATAGGTCTTGGACCAAAAACATGGGTTTTCCACTCGCTCGTTTTTAACCGATCTGAAAAACAACGCACACCAAAAGACCAACACTTAGTAGAGTGAAAACACACAATGAATACAAGCACAGATTCCTAGACAGGGTAAAGTAAGTACTTTTACTCTAGTTGTGGGCGATGGGCTGAAAATGCGCTTTTGCCACTTGCTAATTTTCAGCCGATCTGAAAAACAAAGCGCAACTCAAAAATCAAAGGTTAGTTGGCTACTGCCCGGTGGGAAAGTACTATTACAAGTACTTTGCTAAAATTGCGTGATATTTTACATACTTGGTGATATGGGTCGTTTAACATCTTTGAAAATTCATTTACGACCCTTTTTAATTTCCCAAATGACTCACACGTGCCGTTATCAAGTTTAGGTTGGTGTATTTATAGCATACTTTTAGGGTGTGAAACGCCAGAAAATAATTAATTTCTGAAAGTACTGTCACAAGTACTTTCGACTAGATGTGTTATTAGGTGCTGTTAATGGGCCTAGGATGTCGAGTAAAGCGGTGCCCAACATTATTGCGACCTTGTTCGAACGTGTGCTACGTTACATGCTATTATGATAAAGGTTGGGGCTCAAAACACGTGGTGATGTGGGCCGCGCTCATCAAATACAGAAAATTTCGTGATTTTCATAGTCACCGTCCATATGCTGCACGCCATGTGTGGGTGCATGGTGACCGCATATGTGAATGTATAGAGCTCGTTAACAATCCTAAAATTCGATATACTCCCATAGATGAGTGTCCTTTGAGTTGAGGGGTTTAATCCATGTTTAGCTTGCACAATTTATGGCATTCCTCCCAAGCGGAATGCTGGCCACAGACTCCACAATAATGCCATTTTGGCCACATTCAAACTCAAACCCAAATTGCCATAACTGCCTCGATATTGCGATCCATGTGAGTTATAAAGTGATGTATATATCAAATATATCGATCTTAACATTAGTGCATGACCGTACTAGTATCACACCGCTTGCAGAACCGATTTGGATCAACCCTACTATTAAACAGTAGATTTCCAGACACACTGCCACATTTAATTTCAGGAAAATTAATTTTGGAGCCTAATTACTCCAACTGCACGATTTTTTATTTTCGACCTTCTTAAACTTCAATGTGAACACGTAGAGGCCACTATGTTCCCACTCAGAAAGTCAGAATGATAGCAGCGCACATTCCTAACATATTGCACACTCAGTGGTTACTCTGGTAAGATAATAGCATATCTACATCGAATAAACCACCCAGCAAGGGTCAAAATAATTGTTGGGACACCCAATAATGATCCCTAAGCACTCATATGATATGTTTTTCGGGAACGGACCCTATAGCCCCAATTCGCTTCGGTCCTTGTGGTAGGACTGAAGCTTCGGGCAGTAGCCAGGGGAACAGACTCTGGTAGATCGTTCCGACGGCCTCGCCTTACTCATCGACGTAAATGTTTTATTATTATCATTATCCTCGGTTGAAGGTTTGTCGAGGATCGGGCAAAGTTCTGCGTATACTACGAGCGTCGCAAGCGGCGGGCCACCGTAAGGTCCTTAGGTATAGGGAAGTCCGAAAGTTTGTCGTCAACGCGCTTTCTCTTAGTTTCAGACATGTAAAAGCAAGCATACACCAACTCTGCAAGCACTTTCCCGCGAGGTTTGGAGCCGACAGAGAGAAACCCACTTGTGCAAGAGCATCGTGAATGAAGAGCGTTAAGTGTCGTGCCGACCGGGAAAATTTTTCGTCTCGATCTCCGCGGCCCAAATTTCTCGATACCGCTGGAGGCTCCTTGAGCAGGCCTACACAGGGATATAGCATATGTGGGGGCAATATATCCAATAAGAATACGCAAATTCGCATCAGAGTATGCCATATGCCTAACAAGAAATTTTGATTCGCGGCAGTTATACAGTTTTGTCATCGAACATCGAAAATGAAAACCCAAGTGCACCCTACCCTTAATTAGTCGTATCGCACCCGCAGTGCCGTCCGATCGCAAAACGACGTCAACCATTCGGTCACAGGCGTAGTGGAGATCTTTAGATCGACTGGCTTAGTACATGAAATCAGTGATGTTTATGTTTATAGTAGTTAGATGTTAGAGATAGAGTTATCAGTGTAGATAACCCCGTTTATGAAGTGTAAGATTTAATATCATGCGATGCGATGGTATCAACTACTGTATGCGGATACGTGAGGTGACTTAAATTAAACGATTTTATTTTTTCCGGGAGCAAATTTTGATGATTTCCGGTACAAACCATGACACCTCGATTCCATCGCAGATTTCCGGTGCAAAAGCTCTTCGGTACAAAAGTTGATTGTACCGGAAACAATGAAAAACTTGTATATTTCCGGTGCAAAAACGTAGATTCTAGAAGCATAACTGGCGCTGGCGGTGGGGGCGCTCCGCGGGTGGTACTCGGGCGGTACGTGGGCCGGGGGTGTTGGCGGTGGGGGGCATTAAGCGTCTCAGAGTGAACCCCCATCCCCCCCAACGCCGCCCGAGTACCACCGAGTACCACCCGCGCACTGCCAGCTCCAGCTATGCTTCTAGAATCTACGCGTTTGCACCGAAAACCAATAAGTTTTTTCATTGTTTCCGATGCAATCAACTTTTGCACCAGGAATATTCATTGTTCCGAAAATATATAAGAAAACACATATTTTTGTAGCAAATATTAATTGTACCGTAAAGAATCAATATTTGCTACAGAAATATCCATTGTTCCTGAAACATATAACAAAAGTTGATTGTTCCCGGTACAATCAAAATTTGCTCCCAGAATAATATAAACCCTAAATCAAAATTTACCCCGGGGACCCCAAACTGGGCCCCGGCTACCGAACGGTTATTAACAGTCCACGTCCCGCGAATCGCAGAACAGCAGGCAAACGTCCAAAGATTCAACCTGAACTAGTACCTAGAGATTGCCAGGACAAATCACTCCTACCCCAATGATCGAGACAATCTACAAATCCTAACCAGTAGCCTCCGCGCACTCCACGGCCACCTTCCACTATGCTGAAATCTGTATAGATAGCCCTGACCGGGAGTCCCGGTGCAGGCCCCTATGACAGATATCTAGGTAGCCAACACTGGACTGATGACTGACTCGTAAGTTCGTGCTGTGACACACCGAGTGTCACAGGGAGCTAGGTCCGAGACCGTTCCGACTTCGAGACCGTTCCGGGTATATCTAGCTTAGGGTTTATTTTCTTAAGGGAGTTTATCTATATTGGTTCACTGACTGTCTGATATCTTGAACCGGGATATTCCAGTAGGTCGTGGACCCATTCCACGCTACTTTTCCACAGCTAATTTGGCCATGATTGGCTAAAGCAGCCGCTTGGAGAGGTGGTGCGCGGCAGCGCGTTAGGGTACACGCGGGAATTGTGAGATGAGCGGTTTGCGGTGAGCAACTTTGAGCCGCGGCTATGGGGATTCGACCTGGACCGGGCTTCGTTGACGCAATGTTCATTCACGGTATTGTGCTTGCCCTGATCTGCCGCTCAGGTATTTACGGTATTGTGCTCTACCGTTCCTTCCGTGACTGTGGCGTCGCAATTTTTCTACGACATTACCCGAACGCGCTCCAGCGTACCATCTCCCCTCAGGCTTTCCGAGTTATGGTAGTTCACTCACGAGCAAAGCGGTCCCTCACGAGGGACTCCGACATTGACGCCTCGCTGAGGCTGACTGGCCATGTTCGCAACACGCCGACAGCGAGTTCGCCGACTGTTACGAACCCCGGCCCTGCTTCCAACACCGACGCCGACGTTGCTACGAGGAGGTACTTGCAGGAGCAGTCCAAGCTGGTGGACGAGGTCTACAAGGGGCGGCTGCATCGGACATGTGCCAAGGGTATCCGCGAGGATATCCTTGGCGACAAGAAGCATTATTTCAGCGGTACGACCGACGCGAGCCTCCTCTCCGATGTGGTGGTTCAGCTGCGTACGGAGTTCGAGTCCGCTGGACTGGACCTCGTCTCGTTCGACCTTGACGACCCCCAGGCTCTGGTGGTGGGCAAGGTGAATGGGCTACTGTACGACGTGCTTGGTCTCATCATCAAGAAGCACAGCAACGCGCACGTCTAGCTGACGGGTACGGACGCGTCTGCCGACCGGGATGGGCGGCGAGCGCTCATGGACATCGTCAAGCGCAGCGTACCTGTGGCGTTGCGCGAGTCCTTCCAGCTGGAGCACGCCGCGCTGAGTTATCCCGCGAACGTTGACCCGCAGCCGATTTTGGCTCGGGAACAGCGTTTGGTGCGGGATATATAACAAGGCCGCCGACTGGACCCCCACCGAGGAGACCAGGAAGCTCAGCCTGTACAACAGGCTTGACCCGGTATTCTACACCGCGGTCAAGGTGCGTTACCCCATGGTGGCTGACCTCGCATCGGTTTCCCTTGTGTCTGTTACCTGGCATTTGTTGGCTATAGACAACATTAGGGCCCCTTATGTTGGCTGGAGCCAACATAAGCCTTGCTGACAATGCCGGGAGCTGTCGGTATCGGATTGTACATTTTATTAGCTCAAAATGACGGCGGGGATGTTCTCTTTCACACATGCGTTAACAACATTGGGACGCTCGAAGTCATCGGCGAGAATTTGGGTTACTATTCAAGAGAATGTGAAATTTTGTGAAATTTCCAAGGAATTTTGGGTGTTTACATACCCATGTTACTTCGATTGATATTTTGAGGGTCAAGATGAACTCGGATGAAAGTTTTGACGAGACACTCCAGAAAGAGCAGCTCGAGATCTTGACACCACAGGTGTCCGATTTTTCAATGCCCTTCTCATGCCGCTCACATTGCACAATTTTCTTATGTTGGCTGCAGCCAACATAATGAGTATTTTGTATTTTCGCGATCATACCCCAACTCTAGGGCACAATTATGCAAGCCCCCATGGGTGTAAGAAGGTATACCACGTATTGACATTTTTTTAAAGGTCTAGTAGCCCTTCAAACAACATTACTTTGGAGCAATATGTACCATTAACCATGAGTAATATGCTTCGGAACTTTGGATGCAGCCAACATAAAGATGGGTAAGAGACACTTGTGGCTCTGCGCTCATTGGTCGTCGAGATTTATCAGGCATGGGCGCAGACGGACGTCGGGAAGGCCTTCCTGGCCAAGCCCGCGGACAGTGGCACGTCAACTCTGCTCACCAGCAACGAACACCACATGCTGCTGGAGAAGATCAAGGAATTGACGGAGTTGGTGCAGCAGCGGTATGAGGCGACTCCGCCGGTGGTGCAGCGGCAGCGGGATCCGCCGCAGCAGCAGCACGGGCAGCGGCAGCAGCAGGGGCGCCGGCAGCAGCAGCAGCGCGGGCAGTCGCCGCGGGGCTTCCGCATGGGGGTGCAATCCCCACCAGCGGTGGGCTACGATCGTGACGAGCAGAGGACGAAGCCGCTGTGTACCCGCTGCAAGAAGACTGGTAAGGAGCTCTACCACTTCTACCGCGACTGCCCTCTTGGCGGTCGCCAACATCCCCCACCTCCGCCGCGGCTTTCTGCGTCCCCATCGACGAGGAGGATGCGGAGGGCGTCCATGCGCTCGCCATGTGTGCTGTTTTCCAGGAGGCGGAAGATGATGGGGCTGTTGCCCGCGCGGCGACGGCGTACGGTCTGCCGGCGGTGCTGTGCGGGGGAGTTGTTGGGGGCATCGACGTGTCGGCCTACGGCTTCTCCGTTGACGCAGCACCGCCAGTGGCGGCGACGTCCGGTGACGACATCCTCCAACGACTGGACGACCTCGCGGCGGAGGTCAACGCAGCGGTGGTACCAAAGGTGCATTACACTCACGCATCTTTCCCGCCGCTTGGAGGCATTGAACCGCAGACTTCGGCTCTGGTGTGTGGCCCTGCCGAGGTAGGGATCACGCCGGAGGAGCAGGTTCCGGCAGGTGGTGCGGCGGCATCGGCATCCGCCGTGCCGGCCCCTGCTATGCCTGTCTTGGAGAATGAGAAAAAGCTACTTGAGCTCTACGGCTACGGCTCGCCCGCGACACTTCAATCGACACGGGTGACCACTACGAAGGAGTCGGGCGACGAGTTCGCGGGATTTGTGGAGACCGTCAATCACGCCGCAGTCGAGCCGGTTGACCTGACTGGCTACGACACCGACGACTACGAGGACTTCGCAGACGGCAGCTTCGCGGTGAAGCCGCGGACTCCGGCCATCTCGGCGAATCATGCGTCGGAGTCCGCAGCCCACGTGCCTCAGTCTGGTGGTGCTTCCCGCACCTACGGTTGTGGCAAGCCGCCATGGGGCTTCCCCGCACACGCGGGTACGTGGGGTTTCCTTACTTCATCTCTCTCATCCTTTTCATCTCGATCATGGGAGTGGGAGCTGCCGCCTACACGGCGGCCAATAACATCGGCCCTGCGCAGGTATCGGGTCAGGCTGCACCGCAGCCTGTGCTGTGCAAGGGGGATTTATGCATCTACCCTGGTGTCTCCGAGCTGGACCCCGTGACTCTAGATGCGGCACTGCACTCCCTGGGTGCTGCGACGGTGGTTCACCGGCCGCCTGGCCCACTGGAGTGTAGTGCCGCAAGCTACTACGGTGGACATTGTGGATACGGTGCCCCTCTGGACTTTGACCCCGAGTAGCTTTTATTCTGGCTCTGGCAGTACACCACTCTGGTGGTGTGCTGAGATGTGCTTTGACCTCAACATGGTCTTCAATTTGGTTTATGCTTTACATTGACAACTACAATCTTCAAATCTGGTTTGCTGACACAGTGCCTTTCAGTTGTTTAGCGGGAGCTCCTTGCCCGTAGGTTTGTGCACTTGTGCTAGCTAGAAGAGAGGGTTCAAAATGTGTATATCAGAATTGCACAGTTTGATTAGCAGTTAGGTCTGTCACCCTAGCTCCTGCCCTAACTTATCTTAACTTTTCTGACTTACCTGTCAATCACCACCCACAGTGCTGGGGTGGTGTGCTGAAATCTGTATAGGCAGCCCTGACCGGGAGTCCCGGTGCAGGCCCCTATGACAGATATCTAGGTAGCTAACACTGGACTGATGACTGACTCGTAAGTTCGTGCTGTGACACACCGAGTGTCACAGGTAGCTAGGTCCGAGACCGTTCCGACTTCGAGACCGTTCCTGGTATATCTAGCTTAGGGTTTATTTCTTAAGGGAGTTTATCTATATTGGTTCACTGACTGTCTGCTATCTTGAACCGGGATATTCCAGTACACTCCCCGCATCCTACCTGCACCACTCCCCCACCCCCGCCCCTAGTCGAGCACACCTAGACCAGCGTCAACAGATCGCAATACCGGTGTCAACGGGCGAGCACCGATCTAGCGGGGGGAAAGAAGATGCACCGGTAGAAAAAGAAAGGTGAATTGAATCAAAGTCCCCCTGACGTCATACGGTCCACAGGTCCCAACGTCCCATAGTGTGGGAGGCAGCTGTAACCCTCCTCACATAACAGACACTGTAACTACTTGTGATGGGACTCATATAAAGCAAGGTTCTATATTATGCTTTATAAGGTCATAGTGAGCTATGTCACTCTTAGGATCTATGTCCTGACTTACTACATATACTTGCAGGTAAGAATTAGGTATTATTTGACTTTTGCCATGCGGCTGTTTTTACTCTAGAAATCTCAACTGTTTCTTTGGCCTTGGCCATTACTTATTCACTCAGCTCTCTGAGGTAATCCTAGTCAGCATGGCCAAGTCTCATCAACCTATCATATGCTTGTACTGCATTGTCATGTGCCAGTATTCTTCATGACACATTATTACACAGTACAGTAGTACTGTGTACTCCCATATAAGGGGGGTCTCTTCCTCAACAGGGGTCTCGGGCGCTAATGCTGTAAGGCGCGTATGACACTACTGGCATGTATGACATTGCTGAGTCATCCGCGCATGACACCGTGTGTTGTCCTAGCACAACTCCCCCCCCCTTCAGGTGGGAAGCGTCCTCGCTTGTGCTTAGATGCACAGTCGTTAGGCTGATTCGGAACCCATGGTGTCCCACTCGCTGTCGTCGGACATCACTGGTGGCGGCGTAGGGTTGTACTCCGGCATCAAGGTCACAGGCTCCTCGTCAGCTTCTTCCAGATTAGCGCAGACTCTCTCATCGTTGAGCTCTGTCTCATTTTCATCTCTCCAGAGTATTTCCGCTAGGTATTCACATACCGCTGCGATTGACCCCACGGGTTGTTCCACCGGTAGAGAGCTGAATAACTGTTTAAGCAAGGCCGCGGGGATGCCATACACGTGCCATCCAGCTCCCATGCCTGGCCTAGGGTCGCCCGACTCTCTGCGGTGGAGCCGCTCTGCGCCATCTTCTCGTGTCGCCCATAACGGCGTTTGAAGTCGCAGGGGTTTTCAGGGTCGCAGGACCTCAAGGTGGTGATAGGCGCGTTGGTCCAGAAGTGGGTGGGTTTCTTGTAGGGCATACCATACTTGCAATATGTAGCCAGATGCGGAAGTGGCAACCCTTGCATGCATCGGCGAGTGTGTAACCCATGAGGAGCTCGGCCACGCGGGTTCTCGATGAAGTAGAAGCTCGGCTGGAGGTACTTGATGATCTCCAGCGTTCTCCGCACTTGCCTGTCAGCACCACGCAGGTTTCGTACCCCTACTGTTTTGGCTTGGCTGTACTTCGTGCATGGAGGGCTCGCCCAAATGACGTCAAAGTGCTTGGGCGAGAACTGCCGATAGTCCCAGTGCAGGATGTTTTCGCAGTGGGTGGGCTTCCATCGGTTCTGGATGTCCACCGAGACTACCTCACACCCGGGAAACTGCTTGCTGAACTGTCGTTCGACAGAGCCCGTGCCACAAAATAACACCAAGATCCGTATTGGGCGTCGAGACGGCTGTAGGCGTGCTGCTCCTCGACCAGGTCCTTGGGATGGCATGAAACTAGTGGGTGACACCGTCGCGAATGTGCCCACCTCGTCGTCGGCTCGTTCTTCCGGGATCCACGCCATTCCGTCCGCCTGTAACTCCTCAGGGTCCGTCATCCATATCGCCCCCGCTGACTCCTCGCGTTTGCGGGTGACTCTGCTCTTTTCACGTTCTTGCCTCTTGGCCTCGACCTTCTCGAACTCCTGTAGAGCGCGGTTAGGTATCCCTTTTCGGCCAACTCCATCGAACTCGAGGTCCTCGCGAGTTTTCCATTCATTCTCGGAGCGCGGCATACCTACCCATTTGATCATGTACTCCGTCCATGTCCGCCCGCCACGTCTCCTCGTGCGTGACCTCTCAATGCACTCCACCGCCATCTCCTTACGACCGCTTACGTCCACAGGGGGAGGTGGAATCTCCGCACTCCTGTCCGCGAACTTGCCATGGCCCGACTCCATTGGGGTGAGTCTATCCACGGTGAAGACGTCGTGCACCTTCCACTGTGGTGGTAGCTTCAGACGGTAAGCCGCGGGGGCCCCTCGGTCCTCGGGGGCGAGCTCCATCTGCCGATCGCTGTGGAAGGCCTCCAGTACCTCCATCGGGCCCAGGCGCTTCCTCAGCAACTTCTTGTGTAGGCCCCTATCCCCGGGCTGGGTGAGATGCGTGGCGTCCACCCACACCATGTCACCTATTGCATACCGGCGAGCACGATGACGAGCGTCATACTGGGCCACTTGCTGCTGCTGAGCTACCAGCAACCTATCGCGAGCAGTCTGCAGCTGCTGAACAAACTGCCGGGCGGTCTCGTGGGCCGTGCCTTTCTTCACGACGTCCCCTCTCCCCCCCTTGGCACGGCCCCTACGAGAGGCCAATGCAGCTTCTACGAAGAAGTCGAGCTGCGACGCCGGGGCATGCCCATAGCAAAGCTCGAAGGGTGTGAATCCAGTAACTGCGGACCTGGAGTCGTTAATGGCGTATTCCACCGGGGTGCACCATAAATCCCAGTCTGTCTGGTTTGCGTCAACGTAGGCGCGCAACATGCGCTCCACCGTATGGTTTGTGTGCTCCGCTTGGCCGTCTCCTTGTGGATGGTACGGCGTAGTGGAGGCCACCTGCACCCCCATAAGGCGATGCAATTCCATGTGAAAGGCGTCACGGAAGCGAGAGTCCCTGTCACAAATGATCTTCATAGGAGCACCGTGCAGTCGCCAAACATGGTCGAAGTACATTCGCGCCACTTGCTCAGCCGAGCTGTCGGAGTACAGCATGGGGACCACGTGCACCATCTTGGACAACTTGTCCGTGAACGTGGCGAAGGCGTCGTAGCCCCGCTCCGTGCGTGGTAGTCCAGTAACGAAGTCAATGCTGACCACCTGCCACAGCCTGACCGGGACTTGGAGGGGGTTCAGCTGCCCATCCGGATAGCTGTTCCTCGGGCGGGTCTGCTGGCATATCAAGCACGAGCGGGCCCAGTCGGTGACGTCCTTGTTCATGCGGGGCCACCAGAACCGCCGCACAATCCGAGCAAGAGTCTTATCTCGCCCGGTGTGCCCCGCCGCGGGAGACTCGTGCGCTTCACGCATGACTATCTCTCGAAGGGGAGAGTCGGACGACAACACCAGCTGGTAGCGTCCCTCCGCGATGCGCCAGATCATGTCGTCAACCATGCGGAAGGTGTCCGTGCGCTGGTGCGGGGCGGCTAAAAGCTCTTCCTTTAACATCGTGAGGTAAGGGCTACGCTCGTACTCCGCGCGTAGTGCTTTTACGAACTGGCATGCCTTCAGTGGTCCTTTGGCTGCGCGCGCCTTGGCTGCTGGCCCCGTCGTAACCATAGGCTCGCTTGCACCTTGAGCTGCAGGCGCACGGGCATTCGTCGTTCGAGGCCGAGTCCGGCTGGCCGCTGGCGCCCACACCAGCAGCACGGGCCACCGCAGCGCTGGTCGGCCTCCATCTGGTGACTCAAACAAGCATGTAGGGTGACCCTTGGCATCCTTGAGGTCGAACACCTTGACCACGTGCAGGCCGTACTTGGGCTGGATAAGGGTGCGCCAGGACGCGTCATAGTCCGGCAGTAGGAACATCGCCGACGTGTTCTCTGGGTCGGCGCGCCACTCGGCCATGAAGTGGCGTAGGATCCTCTCAATGAGGTTGCTGTCCTTGGTATAGGGGGGGTTGCACCAGACGTGCTTTCCCCGCCATTGCTGCTTGAGGCACTCCGTCCAATAGGTGTCCACTTGGCGGTTGACGCCCATGGAGTCACAACACGCGTCCACGTCGAACGGGCCGTACTGCGCTGAGATCTCTTCGAACTTCTCCTTTACCAGTTTCCAGTCCTGCCGGTCTACCACGTTATCGTAGTGGGAGCTTGACGCGGGAGGGGAACTTTGTTTGCTGGGAGGGGAAGGACTAGGAGGAGTTGAGGGGGTTGGAGAGGGGGCTTGCTCCGGTTGCGAGCGAGAGCGAGTAGTGACGCCAGCAAGGGTGGCTTCATGCAAGGCGCGCTCCGCGGTGTGCAACGTCTCAGCTGCGTCTTCCCACAGGTCGGGGGTTTCCACCCAGGTGAGCCCATTCAGATGAGTGAGCTCCCCGACGACCAACGGAGGGCTGACCGGAGGTACAGACTCGTCTTCAGAGTCGGAGTAATCAAACGTGGTGTCGAGCACCGAGATGGGGTCTTCACGGATCTTGACTTTAGCGGGCTCCTCGGACGGCTCATCGTCGGTGTCATCCTCGTCGATTGCACCGAATACTGAGGTGGGATCGGCGGGGGTCGAGCTCTCAGCTGGCTCCCTTGGCACACTCTGACGAGGCTCGTCTGTATCCCGGTCGACCACGCCCTTCTCCTTGAGCCCCTCCCTGGCGGATGACTGCTTGTAGTCTGGTCGTCTGGATTGGGCGTCCGGAACCACTAGGCATCGGCCAGGTACGTGCTCCATTTGGTGCACGCCCACTTCCACCAAGTCCTCATACCAGCGTGCCTGGCGTCGACTCAGCTCCCGAGCCGGTGCGAAGAGCCACTGCAAGGGTTTGTGGTCACCCATGAGTTTGAAGTCGGTGAATATAAGGTAATGCCTCCACGTCACCGTGGTGCAGTGGTGGATGGCGCACAGCTCCCGCTCCCCAGCGTGGTAGTTTTGCTCGGCCGAGGAGAATTGCCTGCTCTCGAAAGCCAGCGGTTGAAGACCTCGCCCCAGGTCTTGCATCAGCACGCCTCCTAGCGCGACCGCACTGGCGTCGGTCTGCACGCAAAATGGGCGAGACCCATCGGCCGCTGAGCGCTGGTCCGGTAGGGCAAGGATTGGCGCCGAAATCAATGCTGACTTCAATCGTTGGAAGGCTTCTTTCTCCTCCTTGCCCCAAGTCCACGGCACTCCCATCTTCGTGAGGCGAGTAAGAGGGTGGGCAATGTGGGCGAAGGACTGGATGTACCGCCGGTAAAAGCCACACATTCCAAGGAATTGGCGCACGTGGGTGACAGTCTCGAGCTCTGGCCAGTCGCGAACCGAGGCCACTTTGTCGCGTTGGGGACGACAACCTTCCTTACTGCACACATGGCCAAGGAAGCGTACTGCTCGCATGCACAGCTTCAACTTGCTTCGCTTGAGGTATACTTTGTGTTGGCGACAGGCGGCTAGTACGGCACGTACATGGCCGACATGCTGCTCAGGTGTGTCACTGAAAATCATGATGTCGTCCACGAACACTCTGCAGAAGGGTAGGTGTCCGAGGTACTGCGTCATCATTCTTTGCCACGTGCTCGGTGAGTTGCTCAGTCCCATAGGCATGACCAGCCACTCATAAGCTCCAAAGTGGGTGGTCATGGCCGTCTTCTCGATGTCCTCCTGTTCCATGGGAACTTGCCAGAACCCCCACAAGGCGTCTGCAGTGGAGAAGACGGTTGCTCCTTGTAGGTCATCGAGGAGGGTTTGTACGTCAGGAAGAGGGTACTTGTCCTTGACCGTGATCTCATTTATCGACCTGTAGTCGATAACCAAGCGCAACTCCTTAGGGTTGCTCGGCTTCGGCACCATAAGTACCGGACAACCCCAGGGAGACGCCGATGGACGGATGTACCCCTTGGCCAACAGCTCGTCAAGTTGTGCACGAAGTTGCCGAAGCTCCTCTTGCGACAACTTGTAGTTACGCCGATGTAGCGGTTGTCCACTCCAGTCGGATCGCAAGCGAATGTTGTTCTTGTAGTCGCGGCTTTGGACGGAGTCAGGCAGCTCCGTACATATGACGTCCTTGAACTCCTCCTCAAGGTCGCGCAGCTGTTGCCATATCTCTGGGGACACTGTCTCGTCAATCTCGTCCGGCTCCTCCTCTTTCATGGCGTGGGGCTTGGGCGGCGGTGACGGTGATTCCTCAGCCACTGGAGCGGCCTGCTCTTGAGATAAACCTTTCGTATGGGGCTTCTCGTCGCTCCAGCGCACACGCTTGCGCCGCGGCCGACGTTCGCGGAGTAAGCGCCTTCCCTGCTCCAGCGCGGCTGCGGCTTCGGCATGCCAGGTGGGTGGTTTCCCTTGCGCATGGTCGTCGATTGCTTGGGCACGTACGTGCTCAGGTAATAGAGCGAATGCTCCCAAAGCTTCCCGCTTGCTCTGGAAGAACCCGAGATGTAGGTTGTTGGATGGCGCGTGGTCCGCAGGGGGACCAACAGCACCCTCCAGAGCGACCACGTCAAAGTTTTGTGGGCGGGTGGACTCCACTGTTGCGTAAACCTTATCCAAGTGGTCCTCGTCACTGGTGCCTGGGCTGGGCCGCACAGATTCCCGGAGGAGTAGAGCGTCCTCGGCTTCGGAGTCGGTGTCTGACGCGGACATCAGCGCAGGCGCGTCCGTTTCACCCAGATCCGCTTGGGAGGAGTCCATGGCGCTCGCGACTTGGGCGTCTTGCTGCTCAGAGCTAGACGTGACGCGATGCTCGGACGAAGCGTCCTTGGGCTTGGTGTTGGTCTCGGCGTCGGCATCTTCGTTACAGGCGACCGCCCCGAAGGTGCCGTCGGGCGCCAGGTACACCACGAAGGCACACTCATCCTTAGATTGGAGGGCTCGAAGGTCCTTGCGTACCCTTTTGGGGTCCAGCAAGACTCCTTGTACCAACGCCATGGCCTTATCCTTGGGTCTTGAGGGGTCTGGCGTTCCCGGCGAGCAGCCTGTAATGACCACTCTCTTGCTTCCAGAACCAAACCGGATGGAACCCCATCGGGAGTAATCCAGGGTGACTGGGGAGTGGGAGGCTAGCCAAGGTCCTCCAAGGATGATATCCACGCAAAGATCAATGGGCATCACTCTGAGCTCCAATTGCTTGACGTACAACCCCTTGGTGGTCTCCGCTTGCAGTCGAGGGCGGACGCACGTGTTGACATCGTACGACGCGCCGTCGGCTACTCGCACTCGCATGGGGTTTTCGTGAGGTCGAGGCGTCAGGGAGGGAATGCTGCGTACAGTCTTATCCGAGATAATGTTGGTGGAGCACCCAGTGTCCACCAGCACCTTTACACGACGACCGTTCACGTACGCCCAGAACAACAACAAGGTGGGGGCCTTGGAATTGTTGATCTGTCGAGGTGGTGCTCGCGATGTTGATACAGCCGCCAAGAGATCACTCCAACCAGGGCTCATGTCCCCACTGTCGGTGATGCTGTTGAGCTGGCACTCGATGGGGTCGTCCTTGGCATGAGGGTCGCCTAGATCAAGAGGGTCGTCCATGTCAGAGTCCCATGGTAACTCGTAGGTGCCTGCATCGGCCAAGAGCCCTTGAGCGGTGGCTGTCTGCACCAGATCCCTGGGTGGGTAATCAGGTGGGTACAAGGCCACTTGGATGACCTTGTCCTTCGCCGCTCGCGCCATGTCATTCGTCGCCAAGTCACTTGCGTACTGGAGGAGTCCGTCTTCTACTTCCTCTTGCGCTTGTTCCTTGGCTAAGATGTGCAGTAGCTCTTCGTCTATAGGAGAGTCCCGCTCCAAATATGGGAGGCCACTGGCGTAATCCCGCTTAAGCTTCTCCCGTTGGCGAACCTTCTCCAGCCCACTGAGCCACCTCCTCCTTGAAGCTCCTTCAGCTCGAGCTGCATGGGTCGGTGACAGCCATGGTCGGGGGCGGTCACTCCGTGTGGTTGAGGTTGCCTCGACAGTCGTGTTGTCGTTAGGTGAGGGCGTACGAGGTCGACGCCCAAGCTGGATGTCTTGACGTCGTCGTCGGTATTCTTGCAGCCTTTTAAGTTTGCTAAGGGCTGCGGGTAAGGGTGATCGAGCTCGAGCTTCTCGCTTGTTGGTGGTAACCGCGCTGTGCGTTGGTGACCGCGTGGGTCCTCGGCTGCGTCGATGCCCGGCTCTCCAAAGCGGTGGGCTCGTGCTCCGCGGAGGTGTACGGGGCGGTGCAAGGTCCGTTTCCAGAGCCTTGATGGAGGACCTCAAGCCCCGTGTGCCCACCTTGGAGCGTAGAGCGCTCGTCCCTTGCCCTCGGACGGCTCGAAATTGCCAACCTTGCAATGGTTGGCCCGTTGGCTCCAAGTGCACGCGGTAGCTCTCGGTCACCTTTAGGGTACGTCGGTGCCGTTTCCCAACGTGCTGGGAGTCGTCTGAGAGGTCCTCGCTCGTACACACTGGAGACTTGGCTTCCTTGTGAAGACGAGCTTCGACCACTTGACGCTCCGGCGCGGGAGAAGGGCTGGTCATCGCCCGCGAGGGTAGCATGTTGAGCTCATCGGAGTCTAGGTATCCTGTGCAAGGAGCGCTTCGCCTTTGACGTCGACGGGCTCTTCTCCACTTTTCCCGCAACTGTTGCTCCGAGAGGTAGGAGGGGGGCTCATCGCGGGGATGTGGGGTACCACAGCCCGAGCTCATTAGGACTTGGAGGGTACTCCGAGCTCGAGGGAGTCCTCCGCGGCAAAATCCATTAGTTCCTTTGGCAACACCGCGTTGAGCACGTCGCAGTATTCATCCGTTTCCACTTCGTGCGTGATCATGTCCAAGGTTTCAGCCAGAAGTGCTTTGGCCCACTCCTTCTTACGAAGAGCAGCCTGTGGGCACTCTCGAGCATAGTGCTCTTTGCTTTGGCACAACCTGCAGCCAGTGTACTCCGGGGAGCCCAGACGTTGCCCAGTAGGAGTTGCACCCGCGGGACGATCTTCGGCTAGAGCTAGAAGCTCCTCCGAGACCTCCACTGCTGCCAGTAGCTGCACTGGTGCTCTCCTACTCGTCGCGTTGCTCAAATGCAACTCCGCCTCAATGGCGTATTCAAGCGCTAGGCGTCGACTGGTTGGAAGGGCGCGGTCGAGGAGGATCAAGGGGGTCCCCTTCCGCTCTGCAATCTCGAACGCCTCCTTTCGTACCTCCGCGGATAAGCCCGAGAGGAAGACGTCCAGAAGGTCGGATTCCGGAACCGGAGTGGTAAGCTCGTGTGTCGCCAACATGGTCACCACGCGATGGGCTAGATGTAGTCCATCCCAAAACTCGCGCACCTTGCGCGGTGTCGCCATGCGTCCTTGAGTTTGGCGCACTCGGCGTAGGAACGAGCCCAAGGTGGCCATTTCACTCTTCAGCGGCACGACCAGCTTCGCTAGCGGCACGATGACCTTCTCAAGGTTCAACGACTTGTCCGCTTCGGCATCCAGGAGAACCCCTCGCAGCTCCGTTCCTTCGGAGCTAGGTGTAGGGAAGCAGTGTTGGGTGATCTCCTTCAACAAAATATGCACCGAGAGAATCGGCTCTCCGAACTCGAATGCTCCGTTGGGCACGTTGCATGGGGTGTTCATCGCGAGGAGCACCACCGGAAGGGTTAAGCACCTGTCGAACTCGTCCACGAATCGTAACAGCGGGCCGAAGGGGTTTGTAGACCCCTCCAACGGTGCTGAGTACAAGGACATGATGTCCTTCGCGGCCTTGAGGGCATATGAGTGCCTGGTGTACTCCTCCCTTTGCTGCCTGCCATCATTGTACGAGGACCTCCTACTCGAACCGAAGCTGTAGGACGTCTCATCGTCGGGCGGGTCGTCACCGCCTCCGCCCCCGCCATGGCCGCGACGTCCACCTTCAGGATTCCGCGAGGGTTCGCTAGGTGCGTCAGAGGTGGGGTCGTCAGGCGGCTCATTCCCCCCCCCTTGATGGCCACCGGGTCCTCCCGGGTCGTCACCGTCATCATCACCACCACCATCTCCGTCATCGCCGCCTCCGCCGCTACGCACTGGAGGCGGTTTCGGGTTCACCGATGGAAACCGGTCGAACGCACCAGGCCAAACTCCCCGTGTGCAGTATATACACAACGGCACGAGTTGGGTGCTTTCTGACAAGGTTGGAAGGGTCATCACCTCGCAACTCCATATAGCTACAGGAGGTTGCGGGGTACGGGTGCATCTCGAGCACGGAATGTTGGTGGTGCTGGACGCGACCTCGTTGTGCACGTTGAGAATCACGGCCTTGCCCATGTGAGGTGGCGAAGGGAGTTCAGAGGCAGGCGCCTCAGAGACTGGTGGTCCGCACCCTGACGCTAGATCGTGCTCCCGGTACTTTCTTGCGACGGCAAAGAACATGCGCTCTGCCTCCAGCTTGTCCGCGCGGCCCGCCAAGTGCTTTTCCACGTGTGCACGAATAGCCACGACGGCAGGTGCACTGATGGACCTCCAGTCTAGCTTGGCAAGCCGGTCTCGTACACTTGTCGTAGGGGAGGATGCTTGCACGATAGGGTCGAACGTCACCCCTTTGTGTTGATCACGTACGTCAACAGTCGTGGCTGACGAGGGCACCACCAAGGCTTCTCCTTTTGCTTTGGGAGCGTCGCTCGTCACAGTCGCGCAACTCACAGGGGTGGTGAGCGGCTGAGCGTGCTCCTCTAAGCTCACGCGGTCATCAGCAGATTTGAACGCGGCCTCCACCACTGAGCGGCTCTCCACCACCTGTTGCTCAAGTAATCGTTGATCTTGAGCAGCCTGGTCAAGTTGTTGGCGCTGCTCTTCTGCGACTCGCTGAAGCTCTTGAAGCTGTTGGTCATGACGTGCTACTTGCTCACCCGCGGCCTCAAGTGCAGCTTGTTGAGCTTCGTGCTGCACTTCCATCAAGAGCTCCTTCTGTACGCGAGCAGATTCCTCTGCAGCCTTCTGCATGGTCGTTTGAAGTGCAGCGAGTTGAAGCTGGTGAGCGGCTGCAGCTTCCATCACAACTTTCTCGGACTCCTCCCGCAACTTTCGTAGTTGCTGCTCATGTCGGTTTGCTTGAGCTTGGCGTCGACGTTGGCGCCCTCCTTTACTACGAGAGCTTCTAGACGAAGAGGCATGCGAGGTGTCGGAGGAGAGTGACTCGGAGTGGATGGTACACGATGATGATGATGTGGTTCCCATCTCATTGGAGTTGTATGAAGCTTCAGACGACGTGCTATGGTCGCCGCCACTGCGGCGTCGAGCTTTAGCGAGCTTGCGCTTGGTCACTTTCCGTTGCTTCCGCTCTTGCTTCGCCATCTCCCTCTGGTGGGCTACTTCCATTAAAGCCTGCATGCGGACTCCACGTTCTCGTTGGGTAGGTCGTGGGGCTGCTGGGGCTTTTGAGCGGGACGGCGGTGGCGCATAGATAGGTCCATCATCCTCAGCATCCGTCGTGGGGTCATCTTCGGACGATAAAACCTCGTAGGGGTTGCGGTCCGGCACGGTTCGTACTCCCTGCTGTGGGACGTGGATCTCCAAAGTGGTTGTACGCCTCAATGTTCTAATCACGTCCTCAACGTCCACTCCCAACTTCACAAGCCTTGCAGGTCGGTTGGCTGGGATGATTGTGACCACAGCTCGAGTGAGGTGATGATAATGATGGCCCGCTGAGGCGACGTGGGATAAGAGCAGCCCACGCGATGGGATCACACGCTGCTCTCCACCTTTCGTCTTGAGGTGAGCCTCCCATGTGATCGCTGCAATCGCGTTCTCCTCGCCACTCAGGCGGCGCAAATGTTTACGTAAAGTCGCCCATTGGTTTGGAGTCACGTCAGGGATGTCCGTCAGTGCTGCCCACTCGTGAAGGGCTTTGCGCCTCACGTGCTGTTTGCGTTGTACCGCAAAACGTGTGCACTTGGACGCGAAATCCACGATAGCTCTCCACGCCTTCACACACTTTTCCGCGTAGAACCTGGATAGAGCGTCGTTGCACTTCGTGATCTCGAGTTTGATCTCTTTTACACGACGTGTTTCCTCTCGCCAGGCGCCCAAGAGTAGAAATGACAAATGCGAGTTTACTCGCATAATGTTCTCCTGACGTTCGTGTTGGACTTGCTCATGCCATGCTGCAAAGAAAGTGGCAGTCCGCACGAGGCGGGCTCGTAGGCGCCATGCCTTGAAGATTGGAAGAGCGCTACCACTATATACGCGCGCCTTCCAAGTGCTCCACCAACTACGTAGGACGTATTGAGCCAAGATGTCCACTGCCACTGCTTGGCGAGCAAGTTTGACGCTTGTGCCAGACAGGCGTCGTTCGCTACCCAGAGGCACGCCTTCGCGCTTGTGCGCCGACATGTCACTACCAGTGGGTAACTCTGCAGCACGGTGCTCTACTACAAGTGTTTGATCAACTACAGCTTCATTTCGAGGAGGTGATTCCAAGGAATATGGGGTGGCTATAGCGACCGTGTTGGTTTCCTCGAAAGCCGGTTGGCCACGTCGTGGAGTAGCGCGAGCCAGAAGAGCGCGTTGTTGCGGTGTAGAGTACCGCTCAAACATGCGGACGGTAGCGGACACCTGGCCAGGTGTGTCCCGCGGCTCGTTGGTAAAGCCCATGGGTGTGGCGGGCAGCGACGCTTGTGAGTCGCGTTCTCCTCGAGGCACTGGCGCGCTTGAGAAACGCGCGTACTGCCCTTCAAGAGAGCGTTGCACTCCTCCTCCCCCCCCGCTGCCTCGCCGCGCCCCGGCAGGCCCGTCCCCAGCACGCGGAACAAAGAAAGGAGTGGGCTCCAAAGCCGCAAGCGCATCCCGCACCCCAGGCTCAAACGGCCGAGCCGAGCTCGAGAGCCTGGAAGGCCCAGGGGAAGCCCCCGCAACACCAGGGCTGCCACTCCGCCAAGGCGGCAACTCACGCCGCGACCGAGAAGAAGACATTCAAACAGTCGCCAAAGATGGTGGAGAAACGCAGCAATCTGATTCTGAAAAATCTGCCAGCGCTTCCGCCGTATAGGCGTATAGTGGAAGAGCGAAGACGCGGAAGCCAGGCCCAACAGCAAACAAACAACTGCCGCCACCAAATTCCAACCAAAGTTTTCCCAGCGCACTCGAAGATGCAAGACGAAAACAAATTGAGCCAAATTGGCCAACGATCGGCCCACAGAAGCCAAAGTAACGCTACAGCGCGATACCACTCAGGGTTAGCCACTGCTAAGAACGCTGGAGCGTTGCAGCGCTAAGGGCAACGTAAGCAAGCTGCACTCGCCAAATCGAAGAACATTTTCGAATTCCACAGCATAAATTTGCCCATTCCCACGCAGCCGCAAAGACATCTGACGAAAAACACGCACACCAGCGGAATAGCGCTAATTTGAAGCTGCATCATGCTAATTCCGAGCCAAGAGAAGAACGTTGCGCACTCATTCCAACCGCAGAGCAAAGGGCAGATGAAGATCCCGCGGAAAATACCAACCAATCGGTACAATCCCCAAGAAGAATCAACGGCGTAAAGGCGCCAGCGAGCAAGGAAAACGCTGAGTCGTCGACCAGCGCGCGTCAGAGCGCAAACACGAAGGCAGTGCCAAGAGGTAGAATTCCAAACAATCCCAAACCAGGATCCAAGCAAAAATAAGAATTCCTGATACAATGTGCGCGGTAAATTCACGAGTTGCAGGTGCAGAACGCACGCAGAACTGCTAACGCAACGACATCAACGTCTCAAAGTAGGCAGGCTGCCTCACACTTGTAACTGGCGTGCGCCAAGTCGAAAATTAATCATTGCCAAACAGCACGCCGAGCTGGAATTTGTCCGCACGCATAAAATTAGCTCAGGAGTCGGAAGCCGCATTCTCAGATTCGATACACACGACGACTGCCAGGTCCCAACACATGCACTTGTGGCACGTTTTGGTAAACGCGCCGCTCTGGGGCACTCGTACAGGAGGAGCGCGAAATTCCAAATCCCGAGATCAACGCGCCAAAGAAAACGTTGCTCCAATTGACAATTCCAAGACAATCTATGCGGTCGCCACAAGCCAGCGAGCTGTAAAAGTCGATAAGAGCTGTAACTGAAGTCGCGGCAGGGGCGGCTGCAGGCAAGCGTAACGCACACCGGCAGTTCTCAAATAACAATGAAGCTGAGGACACGGTGTAAATTTTCGGAAAGGTCATAAAAGTCTGAAAAAAAAATTCTGCGGAAGCGGTGGTGGTGGTGGTGCGTAGCACACTGATACCATTTTGTGGGAGGCAGCTGTAACCCTCCTCACATAACAGACACTGTAACTACTTGTGATGGGACTCATATAAAGCAAGGTTCTATATTATGCTTTATAAGGTCATAGTGAGCTATGTCACTCTTAGGATCTATGTCCTGACTTACTACATATACTTGCAGGTAAGAATTAGGTATTATTTGACTTTTGCCATGCGGCTGTGTTACTCTAGAAATCTCAACTGTTTCTTTGGCCTTGGCCATTACTTATTCACTCAGCTCTCTGAGGTAATCCTAGTCAGCATGGCCAAGTCTCATCAACCTATCATATGCTTGTACTGCATTATCATCTGCCAGTATTCTTCATGACACATTATTACACAGTACAGTAGTACTGTGTACTCCCATATAAGGGGGGTCTCTTCCTCAACAGGGGTCTCGGGCGCTAATGCTGTAAGGCGCGTATGACACTACTTGGCATGTATGACATTGCTGAGTCATCCGCGCATGACACCGTGTGTTGTCCTAGCACACATAGTGCCCATGACCTATCGGTGTACACAACCGATAAATACTAGTGGGGTCTAAATAATCGCGTCGGAGGAGGACAAAAGCGAATATAGGGTTGGACAACATTGGGCCGGATCAGCTAGGAGAGCACTGGAGTAAACATGAAAAATCTAGTGAAGAGAAACATGAGGCATCTGTAGGGTCTATCCCTCTGAGTGACCCGAATCCTCTATCGAACCCCCGTTGCCCCGCGGAGCACCATGTCCATACCTCTTCAGGTCCGCAACCTTAATTTCGTACCTCTTCCGAAGCCGGCTGGCAAAGTCATGCCCTCCTTCCACCATCTTAGCGATAAATGAACACCAAATGTCGAAAAAGAAATCTCTCACCAAAGGTCTGAGTCTGCCCCAGCCTCAACTTGTCCGAAACCGTCTGACCGAGGTGGGACACCAACCAGAGTCTCAGTTCTTCTGGTACCTTACCGTACAAAACGTCCTTTCTGTGGGTCGGCAAGAATATGCTCTTAACCATACTGCTTGTCATCCTGACGGTACTATCTGGCGGCAAGAGCCCTTCAATCTTGCCCGCTAATTGTTTGCCATGTTCCCCATACGACCTTGCCATAGCCGGGCATTTACAGAAGATGTGGTGCTCATTCGCCACCCTCCCCATCCTGCACGTGTAGTGGGCAAGCATACTCCGGATAGAGATCCGGGAAGTGTCTGTCATTGGTAACTTGAATGTTCCTTGGGGTGTGCACGCTGCATACCCCCAACTTTGCTGCAAAGATGTTGTTTTTGTGATGTGCTCCTTGTCCCCTTCTGAGCACGGATGCCTGCGCCCAGGAGCCTTCCTGACCTAGAAAATTAATGTGTGTTGGCTCGGGCCCGCCTTCGTCAGAGCCGACTGAAGCAGATACGTGTCCATGTCATTGTACAATAATGTGTGCGTGTATGTTGCGTCTTAATATTGCTCACACCTTCATTGTCACGCTAACCACATATAGTAATGCTCATAAATTAAGGGGCAACGAAAAGCGGGCGTGGTGTCGCCAAGACCGCCCGAACCTGTCGCTCGCGCATGCGCGCATGTCACCTCGGTTCCATAGAAGGTGTGGCAGTGCGCGAGGCAGCTCGGCTGCTCCCATAAGATGGTGAGTAGACCGGTTTCAATAAAGTGAGACATTCACTGGGTAGGGATTCTCAAGGGCTCAAGGTCTCAAGCAGCTCAAGTAGTCAAGTAGACTAGTGACACAATAGCGGTGTCACCTGCGACCAGACCGGCCCAGTGACCAGTTCTCCTTTTGCCTACCTCATGGACCCTGCGTTGATGAAGTGGGGCGCCCGAAAGTCGCGCGTGAAGGTGACTCCCGAATTGTTCCAAAACCGCCTTATTTTTAATTCCGGAAAAATCGGAATTAATTTTACCCAATATGCGTCGAAATTTGGCTACTGCCCCGGGGTCCTTATCATAGGACCCAAATTGCGTTGGGTCCTTTCACAAGGACCACTTTTTCACGATTTTTTTAAAGCATCTTCTTGAGATAAATTGAGGCAACCACCAATAAGGTAGACTAATTATGACCCAAACTAACTTATCCTATGGCTGCTTGGCATA